>CM036189.1:3703624-3720228 GCA_020631735.1 Saccharum officinarum | reverse complement strand
GAGTGGGACCCAGACATCTTTGATGGAATTGCATGATTTCATCAAAACAAACACTGCTTTGTTGCCTATGATAAATTATTTTTAAAACAATCTATAGGGACCCACCTTTACCAATTCAAGTTTCCTAGGGTGAGGCCTATAGTTCTACAGCATGAAAAAAAACTAGCTTGATTCCATGTTCGAAGCCAAGTTCTCAAGGTTTTACATTTGCCACGACATCTGCATTGGCAGTCCCGTTTCTGGCCATCACAGTACCTTAATGGTGTGGTTGTGCTACATAATTGATACTGACTTCATCTAAGCTCTCCATCCTAACATGAGAAGTGTCATTCATATCACAACCAACTCGTTTCGTAACATGGTGGACCTAGACATCTCATGAATTGCATGATTTCACCGAAACAAAACGCTGCTTTAGGATATGATAAGTTATTTTTTGAAAAATCTCTGAGGATCCACTTTATCTAATTTAGGTTCCCTAGGGTGTGGCCATAGTTCTGCAGCCATGAAAAAAACTCTAACAATTCGATGTCCAGAAGGCAAAGTTCTCAAAGTTTTACATTTGCCACGACATCTGCATTGGCAGTCCTGGTGTCACGCCATCACGGTACCTTAACGGCATGCTTGTGCAATGTAATTGATAGTAACTTCATCAAATCACACCAACCTAACATGAGATGTGCCATTCCTATCACAACCAACTTATTTCATAACACGGGTGGACCTAGACATCTTTGACGAATTGTATGATTTCATGAAAAAAGCTGCTTTGTGGCCTATGATAAGTTATTTTTAGAAAATCTCAAGGACCCACTTTTTCCAATTCAGGTTTCCTAGGTGAGGCCTATAGTTCTACAGTCATGAAAAAAAAACTACCTCGATTCCATGTCCGGAAGGCAAAGTTCTCAAGGTTTTACATTTGCCACGACATATGCATTGGCAGTTCCCCGATGTCGGCCATCACGGTACCTTAACAGCATGGTTTGTGCAATGTAATTGATACTACTTCATCTAAGCTCTCCACCCTATAATATAGATGTGTCATTCCTATCACAACTAACTCGTTTTAACACGGGTGGACCCAGACAACTTTGACAGAATTGCTTGATTTCACCGAAACAAACGCTGCTTTGTTTCCTATGATAAGTTATTTTTAGAAAATCTCTAGGGACTCACTTTTACCAAATTTAGGTTTCATAAGGTGAGGCTATAGTTCTGCATCCATGAAAAAAACTAGCTCAATTCCATGTTCAGAATGCAAAGTTTTAGGATTTTATATTTGCCATGACATCTACATCGGTAGTCCTAGTGCCTCACGGACTCACGATACCTTAACGGTGTGGTTGTGTGAGATAATTGATACTAACTTCATTTGAGATCTCTACCTAACATGAGATGTGCCATTCCTGTCACAACCAACTCGTTTTGTAACACGGTGGACCCAGACATCTTGACGGAATTGCATGATTTCACCAAAACAGACATTGCTTTGTTGCCCATGATAAGTTATTTTGAGAAAAATCACTAGGGACACACGTTTACCAATTCTGGTTCCCTAGGGTGAGGCCTATAGTTCTGCAACCATGAAAATAAACTAGCTTGATTCCATGTCCAGAAAGCAAAGTTCTCGAGCTTTTACATTTGCCACAACATATGAATTGGCAGTTTCTGGTGTCGTGACCATCACAGTAACTTAGCTACTTGGTTGTGTGACATAATTGATACTGATTGCATCTAAGCTCTCCACCCTAACAAGAGATGTGACATTCCTCTCAGAACCAACTTTTTTCATAACACAGGTGGACGCACACATCTTTGACGAAATTGCATGATTTCACTGAAATAAACGTTGCTTTGTTACCTATGACAAGCTATTTTTTGAACAATCTCTAAGGACCCACATTTACCAATTCAGGTTCCCTAGGGTGAGGCTTATAGTTTTGCAGCTATGAAAAAAACCTAGCTCAATTCCATGTCCAGAAGGCAAAGTTCTTAAGGTTTTACATTTGGCATGACATATGCATCGCAGTTTCCGGTGTCATGGCCATCACGATACCTTAACTCCATGGTTGTATGACATAATTGGTACTAACTTCATCTAAACTCTCCACCCTAACATGAGATATGTCATTCCTATCACAACTAACTCATTTTCGTAACACGGGTGGACCCTAACATCTTTGACGAAATTATATGATTTCACCGAAACAAACACTGCTTTATTGCCTATGATTAGTTGTTTTTAGAAAAATCTCTAGGAACCCACTTTTGCTAATTCAGGTTCCCTAGAGTGAGGCCTATAGTTCTACGGCCATGAAAAAAACTAGCTCGATTCCATGTCTGAAAGGCAAAATCCTCAATGTTTTACATTTGCCACAACACCTTAATGGTGTGGTTGTGCGACGTAATTGATACTGCCTTCATCAAAGCTCTTCACCCTAACATCAGATGTGTCAATCCTGTCACAACCAACTCATTTCGTAACACAGGTGGACCTAGACATCTTTAACAAAATTACATGATTTCACCAAAATAGACGCTGGTTTGTTGCCTATGATAAGTTATTTTTAG
This sequence comes from Saccharum officinarum, assembly GCA_020631735.1. NCBI lineage: Eukaryota > Viridiplantae > Streptophyta > Magnoliopsida > Poales > Poaceae > Saccharum > Saccharum officinarum. The sequence goes on along the minus strand of CM036189.1, from coordinate 3,717,657 downwards.
AACAATCCCCAAGGACCAACTTTTACCAATTTATGTTTCCTAGGGTGAGGCATCTAGTTGTGCAGCCATAAAAAACCTTGCTCGATTCCATGTATAAAAGTCAAAGTTGTCAAGGTTTTACATTTGCCACGACATCTGCATCGACAGTTCCAGTGTCCATGGCCATCATGGTACCTTATATGCGTGGTTTTAGACGTAATTAATACTAACTTCATCTAAGCTCTCCCCCTAATTTGAGATAGGTCCATTCCTATTACAACCAACTCATTTCGTTACATGGGTGGAACCTGGACATCTTTGACGGAATTGCATCTTTCACCGAAATAAACGCTACTTTGTTACCTATGATAATTTATTTTTAAAAAAAATCTCTAGGAACCCACTTTTGCCATTTAGGTTTCCAAGGTTGTGCTTGTAGTTTAGCAACCATGAAAAAAAACCTAGCTCGATTCCATGTCAAAAGGCAAAGTTCTCATAGTTTTACATTTGCCACGACATCTGCATCGGCAGTCCCCGGTGTCTTGGCCATCACGGTACCTTAACGGCATGGTTGTGTGACATAATTGAGCCTGACTTCATTAGAGCTCCTACCCTAACATGAGATGTGCTATTCCTATCACAACCAACTCATTTAGTAATACGGGTGGACCCAGACATCTTTGATGAAATTGCATTATTTCACCAAAACAAACGCTGCTTTGTTACCTATTATAAGTTATTTTTAGAAAAATCTCCATAGACCCAATTTTTCCAATTCAATTTCCAAGGGTGAGGGCTACAGTTTATAGCTGTGAGAAAAACTAGCTTAATTACATATCCAGAAGGCAAATTTCTTAAGGTTTTGCATTTGCCACGACATATGCATCAGCAGTTCCTGGTGTCGCGGCCATCATGATACATTAACTTCCTAGTTGGGTGAAGTAATTAACACTAACTTCATCAGTGCTCTTCACCCTAACATGAGATGTGTCATTCCTATCACAACCAACTTGTTTTGTAACATGGGTGGACCCTAACATCTTTGATGGAATTGCATGATTTCACCGAAACTGATGCTGCTTTGTTGCCTATGATAAGTTATTTTTAGAACAATCTCTAGGGACCCACTTTTACCAATTCAGTATTCCTAGGGTGAACCCTATAGTTCTATAGCCATGAAAAAAAACCTAGCTTGATTCCATGTCCAGAAGACAAATTTCTTAAGGTTTTACATTTGCCACGACATCTAAATCGATAGTTTTCGGTGTCGTGGCCATCACGGTACCTTAATGGTGTGGTTGTGTGACATAATTGATACTGACTTCATCTATGCTCTCCACCCTAATATGAGATCTGCCATTCCTATCACAACCAACTCATTTCTGTACACGGGTGGATTAGACATCTTTGATAGAATTGCATGATTACACCGAAACAACAATGCTTTGTTGCCTATGACAAGTTATTTTTAGAAAATCTCTAGGGACCCATTTTCCCAATTCAGGTCAACTAGGGTGAGGCCTGTAGTTTAAACTAGCTTGATTCCATGTCCAAAAGGCAAAGTTTCTCAAGGTTTTACATTTGCCACGACATATGCATCGCAGATCCCAGTGTCACGGGCATCACGGTACATTAACTGCGTGGTTGTGTGACATAATTGATACTAAATTCATCTAAGGACTCCACCCTAACATGAGATGTGCCATTCCTATCACAACCAACTCGTTTCATAACACAGGTGGACCTAGACATCTTTGACCAAATTGCATGATTTCACCGAAACTGATGCACTTTGTTGCCTATGATAAGTTAATTTAAGAAAATCTCTAGGGACCCACTTTTACCAATTCAGTATTCCTAGGGTGAACCCTATAGTTCTATAGCCATGAAAAAAACTAGCTTGATTCCATGTCCAGAAGGCAAATTTCTCAAGGTTTACATTTGCCACGACATCTAAATCGGTAGTTTTGGTGTCGCGGCATCACGGTACATTAACTGTGTGGTTGTGTGACGTAATTGATACTGACTTCATCTAAGCTCTCCAACCTAACATGAGATGTGTCATTCTTGTCACAACCAACTCGTTTTGTAACACGGTGGACCCAGACATCTTTGACGAAATTGCATGATTTCACCAAAACAGATGCTGGTTTGTTGCCTATGATAAGTTATTTTTAGAACAATCTCTAGGGACCCACTTTTACTAATTTAGGTTCCTAGGGTGAGGAATATAGTTCTATAGCCATGAAAAAAACCTAGCTTGATTCCATGTCCAGAAGACAAAGTACTCAGGTTTTACATTTGCCACGACATCTACATCGGTAGTTCCCGATGTCACGGCCATCATAGTACCTTAATGGCATGGTTGTGTGATGTAATTAATACTAACTTCATCTGAGCTCTCCAACCTAACATGAGATGTGTCATTCTTGTCACAACCAACTTGTTTTGTAACATGGGTGGACTCAGACATCTTTGACAAAATTGCATGATTTCACCAAAACAGATGCTGGTTTGTTGCCTATGATAAGTTATTTTTAGAACAATCTCTATGGACCCACATTTACTAATTTAGGTTCACTAGGGTGAGGAATATAGTTCTACAGCCATGAATAAAAACCTAATTCGATTCCATATCCAGAAGACAAAGTTCTCAAGGTTTTACATTTGCTACGACATCTACATCGGTAGTTCCCGATGTCACGGCCATCACAGTACCTTAATGGCATGGTTGTGTGACGTAATTAATACTAACTTCATCTGAGCTCTCCAACCTAACATGAGATGTGTCATTCTTGTCACAACTAACTTGTTTCACAACACGGGTGGACCTAGACATCTTTGATGAAATTGCATGATTTCACCAAAACAAACACTGCTTTGTTGCCTATGATAAGTTATTTTTAGAAAAATCTCTATGGACCCACTTTTACTAATTTAGGTTCCTTGGGTGAGGAATATAGTTCTATAGCCATTAAAAAACCTAGTTGATTCATATTCAGAAGACAAAGTTCTCAAGGTTTTACATTTGCCACGACATCTACATCGGTAGTTTCCGATGTCATGGCCATCACAGTACCTTAATGGCATGGTTGTGTGACGTAATTAATACTAACTTCATCTAGCTCTCCACCTAATATGAGATGTGCCATTCATATCGCAACTAACTCATTTCGCAACACGGGTGGACCCAGACATCCTTGATGGAATTGCATGATTTCACCGAAACAAACACTGCTTTGTTGCCTATGATAAGTTATTTTTAGAAAAATCTCTAGGAACCCACTTTTGCCAACTCAGGTTCCTTGGAGTGAGGCCTATAGTTCTATAGCCATTAAAAAACCTAGCTTGATTCCTTTTCTAGAAGACAAATTCTCATGGTTTTACATTTGCCACGACATCTGAATCGGTAGTTTTCGGTGTCATGGCCATCACGGTACCTTAATGGCATGGTTGTGTGCCATAATTGATACTGACTTCATCTATGCTCTCCACCCTAACATGAGATTTGCCATTCCTATCACAACCAACTCGTCTCGTAACACGGGTGGACCCAGACATCCTTGACGGAATTGCATGATTTCACCGAAACAAACACTGCTTTGTTGCCTATGATAAGTTATTTTTAGAAAAGTCTCCAAGGACCTACTTTTGCTAATTCAAAGTTCCCTAAGGTGAGGCCTATAGTTGTGCAGCTGTGAAAAAAAACTAGCTTGACTCCACGTTTGGAAGGTAAAGTTCTCAAGGTTCTATAATTGCCACGACATATACATCGGCAGTTCCTCATGTCACGGCCATCATGGTACATTAACTGCATGGTTGTATGACATAATTGATACAGACTTCATTAGAGCTCTCCACCCTAACATGAGATGTGTCATTCCTGTCACAAGCAACTTGTTTGGTAATACGGTTGGACACAGACATCTTTGACGGAATTACATGATTTCACCGAAACAAACGCTGCTTTGTTGCCTATGATAAGTTATTTTTAGAACAATCTCTTGGCACCCACTTTTACTAATTTAGGTTTCCAGGGGTGAGGCCTATAGTTCTGCAACCGTGAAAAAAAATCTAGCTCGATTCCATGTCCAGAAGGCAAAGTTCTCAAGGTTTTACATTTGCCACGACATCTGTATCGACAGTTCCCGGTGTCACGGCCATCATGGTACCTTAACAGCGAGGTTGTGTAATGTAATTGATATTGACTTCATCTAAGCTCTCTAGCCTAACATGAGATGTTCCATTCCTGTCATAATCAACTCATTTCGTAACACGGGTGGACCCAGACATCTTTGATGGAATTGCATGATTTCACCGAAACAACACTGCTTTGTTGCCTATGATAAGTTATTTTTAGAAAAATCTCTAGGGACCAACTTTTGCCAACTCACGTTCCTTGGGGTGAGGCCTATAGTTCTATAGCCATAAAAAACTAGCTCGATTCATGTCCAGAAGACAAATTTCTCAAGGTTTTACATTTGCCACGACATCTGAATCGGTAGTTTTTAGTGTCGTGGCCATCATGTTACCTTAATGGCGTGGTTGTGTGATGTAATTGATACTGACTTTTGTTGATGGTAGATAAGTGTCATTTTTAATCGTTAACCTAGCATGAAAAAGGACTTATATATAAATATCATCTAGAGATAGGGGTTATACTGATAGAATTCTACTAGTTTTGGTGAATGTCTGTTTCTGCAAGGGGTTATCAGAAAAGAAACCAAGGGAGGTCCACATGTCAGATTTACATAGAGAGAAACACACCTACGTATACAAAAGAAGACTCTAGAAGACTCGGGAAGACGGCACCTCGGAGGTGGGGCCCACCTGGCAGACCCTAGGGCGGCCGCCATGGCCTCTATGGCAGGCGCCCTATGTAACACCCTAGGTGTTTGGCTTCCATAATTGCACTTGCATTTCATAAACTTGAGCATCATTCATTCATGCATGAGCTTATAATGTGTGAAACAAGCTTTTGAAACATTGCAACATGTGCTTATATTTCATGTGTGCTTATGATATGAGTTGTGTTCAACACCTAAGTGCAACATGTGCAACTTCCTTTTGAGACATGTCACCCACTTTAGTGAAACATGATTAGCAAGTGCTATGCAACACACTCATGAAACATATGAAACATGGCTTGGAAACAAAAGTAGCAATTCACTTGTTTTTCCTTGTTTCAATGCATGTGATGCTGGATGTTGGTGTAACATTGTGGTACTGTGGTGAATTATGTCCTATATTACCTTAATCACACTTAGGATCATTAGGGGAACAATGTTCATGTTGACCAAATTGACCAAAATGCCCTCCTAGGTGATGTTGACCAAGTATTGACCACTAGAAGGATCTAGTTTGACTGTTTAGAAAATCTAGCTTAGAGACCTTGCATGGAGGAGCACCCTTTATCAAAGTTGTAGAGAATTTCATAAGGAACAAAAGTTCTAATATGGCCATCTCATGAAAATGAACTGAACATGCTCAAATATGGCCCACAAGTCAGTTTGAGGGGCTGCCCAACACTTAGAAAATTTCTAAGTCTGAAATTTGGAGTTACAGTTTGAAAGTACCCCACTTCGATGCCATGTAACTCACAAACTAGGCCAAACTAGTCCAAGCTCCCATTGACAAAGTTGTAGTCCTCACATAGCTCTACAAAATTGTTGTTATCACCTTTTGCTGACTCGAGCTAGATTAGGAAACAATCAACGCCAAAGTATCCCTGTCAGTCGCTGATGACGGCTTCGATTCAGTTTCGTCAGTCTTCGGTGGCCGACCAGTCTCAGGCCGTTACCGTCGTGTGGACGCGTCATGGCGGCCGTACACCGACCATGGCCCCACTGGTCAGTCACGAGTGGGCTTCAAGGCCACCACAGCACCCTCCTGTCTGCCTCTCCCTCCATTCATCCCCTCACCTTTGCCATGCTCACCGAAGCAGAACACCAAGCCCCATCACCGTCGCGCACTTCCTCGCGGTTGTGTGCCATCGTCACCGTGCCCTAGCCTAATTCCTTCCGTATGAAGCACCCCAACGCCCTCCTCTACCCTCTCCACTCCTTCCTTGGATCGTCTGAGCGAAGGTGAGGCCGCATTGGCCGATTTCGCCACCGCGGCCATGTGCGGGACCTCGCTAGAGTTCAAGGCTGCCGTGGTCGGGGTAGCTAGAACCCTTCTCGTCCCTCCCTTTTCACTCCCTTAGCTCTCTAGTGACCTCGTGAGGCTCATACGATGCTTAGTCGACGCAATGGAGGCTCGCCGTCGCCGGCGCACCGCCACCGTAACCCCGCCGTCTGCCTTGACCGGCCACGGGTGCCCCTAGCCACACCTAGGTCCACCGTAGCACCTCCCTCGGCTTGAGATCACGAGGAGAGCTATGGGAACCGCCTATCAGCGTGTGCGGGCGGGAGCGGGAGCAGGCCGCGGTCAAGGGCCGCGCACGAGTTATTGGACCGCGCATTAGGCGAGCCGGCCCAGTAGCGGGTTTAGGGTTCATTTTTGTGTTTTTCTTTTATTAATTTCATAGATCTACATGCTATATTGTAAATTTCATATCTCATGCAATATAGATCCAAATGAGGTGATTCCAATTGTGTTTAGTTCTATATAAAGTGTAGTATTTATGAAAAATATAAACTGGATATGTGTTATTCCAATTCTGAAAGATTTAAATAGGTCTTTGAAATGTGTTTTGAAATAGATGCATACTTGTTAAATGGATAACTTGAGTTGTAGCGCTCCAAAAATTATGAAAATTGGTGGGTGTTCTATCTCATGCCTAAGCTAGCTCTGGTAAAAATTTGGATGCTATTGCTTTAGTAGTTTTCAAGTTATGATGTTGTCATTCTATATTAGGAGATACTTGAATGAATTTTCATAATTTTTATGTATGTGCAATGCTCATGAAATTTTATGGAGAGTGTCCTGGTACCCTAAGGTTGCTAAGAAAAATATGGTTTCTGTTGTTTGACACTTTTCATTATGATTTGTTAATTATGCAAAAATTAGCTTTTCTGGCTTGTGAATTTTGTGTAGGGAGTTTATGTGAATAACATTGGCTCAAGTTTTATAGTAGCCTTTTGTTAGAGTATAGAGTCCCCTGTAATTTGTGTAGAATTTTCTGAGCAGTTTGCATATGGGTTTATTTTCCCACTTAATTAATTAAGTAAATTAAGAAAGGGGTTAAAATAAATGATTTGGGTGAACACACCTTACTTTCTAGTGGTTTCATGTCATATGTGACCTAGTAGTGTCATTAGTTTGGTCATAAGGGTAGTTTAACACATGAATAAATATTTAATTTCACATTTCTAGGTCCTCAGTACAGCTGGTAGCATTTTTGTGTTTAGACCTTGATAAAGGTGTTTGCTGGGAATATTGTGAATACCAAAGTGGTAGTAAACTTGTTAAACTAGCTTGTGTCAAAATTTGGTGGCATTTGGCCTAGTAGTTTAGGAGTTGTGGCTGTTTAAAGTGGCTGTCCAGAAATAAATGCTCTCTGTTTGGAGAGGACAGATTTCTGGAACTTTAGGATTTCGACTAAGTAAACTTAAGAATCAGGTCTTGAGGTCTAAAGATGAATTATAGAGCATGTTATAAGATTTCCAGATTGTCTATTATCATATCATTTGGAATTTTGGATCTCCAGTTATGGTGTAATTACTGATCTGCTATCCAGAGCTTTGTTGTGCTGTATTATGCTTAGGTTGGTGGTAAGCTTAAGTAATGTTGTTCTTGTTGATTGTTAGGTGTTAGGCCCTTGACTGAGGAGGAACAATTGTACTTTAGGTTGTGTAGATTAGGTAAGTACTTCTCTACCAGAGAAGAAATATGCACGTGTAAAGTGATTTGAATAGAGCACTAGTGTTGTTGTAGTTACATTTCATTCCGAGCATGTTGCATTCCTTCTTATGCATCCATAAGATTTATTGTGCATTCATGCAATAGGTGTACTGGAGGGAGTGACACTCCTAGAGTTCGAGGGAGCACTTCCGAAGGATCAGGAGCAGCCGAGGGAGTACGAGGAACCAGCTGGCGAAGGAGTTTCCGAAGACGAGCTACCTGAGTGCCCGAACCATCGCCCATCCTCTTTCCTGAAAGGCAAGCCCCGGTGCATGCTGACCCAGTTTTTGTATATATATATATTGAGTACTTTTACTTGTTTACTGCATTAAGTTGTAGGAGTTAGGGTGAAAACACTTGTTTCATTATATCTATTCTTGTCTAGATATAGAACTTGAATCCCAATTTAAGTTTAGGCACGTGTTAATGCTTAGCCCTGCTTAGTGCGGTAGAAGTCAGGTGATTTTTGGTCATCCGCGAGATTTAGGTGAAGTGGGTCACGAGTGGCTATGTTGGCTATTGTGGATGGAACCATGCTTAAAAATGAAATTAAGACCGGGCGGGAGTTCGATAGTGCAGCCGCAAGACACTACACGTCTTGGGTGCGAAGCTATGCCCGTCTGAGTCATTTAAGGACCGATTCGCTGTACGTCCTTGAGTCATGTTGAACGCAGTCTAACACTTAGTTGGCCGGATAAGCCGTTCCGACCGCAAAGCCGAGTAATACAGTTCAGGCCGGGAATCGAAGGGTAGGTCGCATCTTGAAGGAAGTAAGGATGTGCTTGGGGACATTGGCGTGAGACCAAGGGGGATTAAAGTCCCTATCACCTGGCAGAGTGTCGCCCTTGGGGATGCGGCATCAGTTGGACCCATGACTCCTGAATTGTACCAAAGGTGGCTTGTGCGACCCTGGCAAGGGCCTGCGCGGTGAGTGTTAGAAATACCTCTCCAGCTGGATATGAACTCGATTCGAATCGCCGTCGCTCCTAGTTAGTGAGCACTTGACTTGAGTAGCGGCAACGTAGAACTCATTAATTGAACAGATGGTTAATTGGATGATGAAGTACATATTGCCTCAATTTATACCTGCTATGGTTATTATGGTTTGTTTAATCATCACATGATTGTTTAGTATAGGTGCTAAGATAGCTGATAGGTTAATGCTAAAAATAACTACTAGTACAGGTTAAAAGAGTTATTCATACTTATGCTTTTCCACAAACATGATGTCAGCCAGCTCCACTTTAAGAAAGCCTTGCATGATCCTTGGTGTCTTTTATTTTCCGTTTCGACGGGTAAGTCTAGCTGAGTACATTCCCATACTCAAGGTTTATTCCCTCCTATTGCAGATGACATGCTATATCAGGGCTTCTGCAAGAACTGCCTCCACCCTGCGGGTGATGAGGACTAGATCACTCGGGCGTGATCGTCTGTTAGTTTACTTCCCTTAATGCTTTTTTGGGATGATGATCTGTAAGACTGGCAATCATTTTTGAACTCCGTGTGTGTGTGTGTTTATGCTTCTGCTACTTTATAAACTTGGTTTGTAATAATTACGACTCTTTTGTGTTGTAAGTTTATTTCTGAACTGCTTGTGAAATGTAATGTGTGATGTGTTATGTTGAATGATGCGATCTTGGTTGTAAGCTAGTTGGTTTGAAATCCTTCATGGTTTTGATTGACTACCGGAATTATATGGGCTCAAGTTCGAAAATTTGAGCGTTTCGGTGCTTGTTTTTGTACTTGTGCTCTTATAATTTGGTTGGTTCTATTACAGCTGGTATCGGAGCAGAATTCAACATTAAACACATCGTACGGATATTGAAAAACAAAGGTTTTTGTTTGCAAAAAGTGTTAAAGATCTTAAATTATCTATAGTATGCCAGTGATCACATCCCTTAACCCAAATAAGTACTCTTAGGTGGCTTAGTAAGGTACTAACTTGGGGGTCTTGTTTGTTTCTGTTTCGTCATCCATACAACGTGATATTGTATGGATGCCATCCGCTTGGGTGGTAATGCATGGATCAAACACCTCGACGCTCTGGTAAGTGTGAGTTGTGAGAGCATGACCATCCAACCGGTGGTCTAGGGGAGAGTAGTTGTGGTTACTTCCATACTTACATGTTACATCATGTAATGATGAAAGTACTTAATTGTGGGTATATCTGTTGGGTAGATGTGATACTGAAGTATATACATCAGGGACGTGTATATGGAAAGTATTTAGTTTACTGCTTACTTGCATGCTTATATTGGGAAACTGTTGGGCTGAAATGAGATTTTCTACAGGTACACTAACAGCGCAATCGAGTAGACTGATAGTTTCGCATATATGAGGGAGCGTATGTATGCCACTACCTAGCATTAGAAGTTTATGATTCTAATAGGATGAGAGGGTGTACGGAACGTGCATGCATCATGTTTAATTCATGTCATACATTTCATATTACTCCTTCCTTAAAATTTTGGTTGTCCCGACTAAATTAAATTTCGTATCCCCTAAATTATCCTCACTTTAAGTTATACCTTGTTGCTACAGATGGCTCGCACCAAGAGGACCACTCGTAAGTTCACGGGAGGCAGGGTTCCTCGACACCAGCTCACTCCACATAAGCCCCGCCCTGAGCCCACTGAGGTGGAAAGGTTGAGGGCCGAGTTGGCTGAGGTGACTGCTGCTAGAGATGCGGCTCAGCAACAGCTGGAGCAAGTGATACATGACACAGATCAGGAGATGCTTATGGTTCAGAGGTTGACAGTTGCTCATCGCAACTATGAGCACATGCTAGTCCACGTGTTGAACCAGCGGAATGAAGCCTGACACGAAGAGAACATCTTGAGAGCTCGCTAGGTGGAGCTTGAGCAACAGTTAGCAGCTACCGAAGAATACAACGACAATCTTCATGAGGAAGTTCATCTGCTACACAATCAGCTCCACCCTCTTCTTCCTGATGACAATACTAATGATGAAGGGATGGGCTCTGGAGTCTTCATGGCTGAAGGTGATGACGACATTGAGATCAATGGGCCAGAAGATGTTCCACCGGAAGAAGAAGATGAGGAGCTAGAGCCTGCTAGTGACGAAGATGGCGGGGAGATCTTTAACACGGACTCGGAGGACGATGCTTAGATTAGTCCTTGCATCGCTTCTGCACTAGAGTTGTCTTTTGTGCCCTCCATGTGTGGGAGTGGGGCTTTGTAATAACTTAGGTTTTGGGAAGTAACATCGAACCCTATGTTATCCAGGATGTTTGTTTAAACATGCTAAATTTTGGTCACAAGGGATGTCTCATTGTGTTGTGTTCGATGATCGTGTCACGATTAGTACCCTCCGGTGCTGTGATGAAACCGATGGCCTCCTGTGGCGCGCGACATAAGGTTGTGCTGCTTGGCACGCCCTGGTATCAAGGTGGCTAGTCATGATCCATCATGGAACTCCACCAATGCGTTGTCTCCTCGTGATCATTTCCTTGGGTATCCTTTCCTATTTTGGTTAGAAGTTTAGCTTGAATCAGGACACCCCTATTATGTAAGGTTGGAACCCTGTTGGTATGAATGTAACCTATCAGACACGTTTGTGCTCCGTGTATGTGAGCCTTTAATAAATTCCACCTTTTCATCGAAAGATATTATTGTTTGTTAAGTACATCGCATGAATGCGTTAATTGATGCGCTTGATGAAGTTGTGTGGTTGTGATGAATTATTTTGCCTCGGTTGTTTTGTGAATTCATTTTCCCAATGAAGTCAGTTCGGTATATTTACAATTCATCTACAAATTTCCCACATCATTAGTGCTCATTGGCTATGCATTTTTGCAGATGGCATACAACCTCTGTTGTGGTCATGGCGCTGAGGATGAGGAACCGCCACCACCACCTCCACCACCACCCACCCTGGCGGAATTGATGCAGATGGTGGTTGAAGGTCAGCGCCTGTTAGCAGATGCTATGCGCCAGTTAGTCAACTGGGATGCTCAGCATGGTCGTCCCGGACCGGACCCAAATCAGCACAGTGATTTCAAGGACTTCCTCGACACCAAGCCCCCGCTCTTTAATGAGGCAGAGGAACCACTGCAAGCTGATGAGTGGCTGAATACCATTGAGCAGAGGTTCCGTCTGCTTCACCTCACTAATGAGCTAAAAACTGAGTATGCTTCGCATCAACTGCATGGTCCAGCGGGTATTTAGTGGAGTCACTACCGCTCTACGCTACCCCCTAATGCCCAACTTCCTTAGGAACAGTTTAAGGCAGCTTTCAGTGGGAATTATATTCCTCCCGGTTTGATGGCCATGAAGCACACTGAGTTTATGAAGCTACACCAAGGCAATAAAAGTTTGACTGAACACCTGCAAACCTTCAATAATCTTGCAAGGTATGCAACTGAGTTTGTCAATACAGATGCAAAGAAGATTGCTAGTTTTAAGCGTGGCCTCAGTCCAAAGCTGATGAAGACCATGGGCACTAGCAAGTGTGCCACGTTCAATGAATTTATCAGTGATGCCCTGACCCAAGAGAACAACAATTCTATTTATGCTGCTTCCAAGAGCCGCAAGAGGGCCTTTGAGGCGGGGGTTTCACAGTCCTGAGCTCCAATTGCACCGAGGGCTCCTTCTCGTCCTCCTACAACGGGTGCTAAGTTCCATCCCCCGCAGAAGAAGGCTCTAGTCAAGACTGGTTTTTGCAAGGCTTATATAGTTTCTCTTCCTAAGGGTAGTTCTAGTCAAGGCAGCTCCAGTGTTCCTCCAAGCAACATGCCTTGCTAGAACTGCAACAAACTAGGTCATTGGTCTAGGAATTGCCCGTATCCTAAGAAGAATGCAAACCAAGGTGCCCGGCAAGGCCAAGCTCATTACAATAGTATTGAAGAAATTCCATCTGGTGAGGTAGTTACGGCTGGTAAGTTCCTAATTGACCAACAGTCCGCAGTGGAGTTATTTGATTCAGGTGCTTCGCATTCATTTATAAGCCCCATGTTTGCATCGAAGTTTGCACACAAATTACATACTGTTGAAGATGGGGGTTATTGCATTAGAGCTGCGAGTGGTAATATTCCCACAAATCAAGTAGTTAGTGATGTAGAATTTGAAATAGAAGGGCGAAAGTACTTGCTTACCTTAGTGGTTTTGCATGGACTAGGCATAGATGTTATTTTCGGCATGAATTGGATGAGTCAGAATGGGGCACTCATTGATACATCAACCCGGGTCGTTATGCTCAGAGATCCTACTGATCAGAAAGGTTTTCTAGTATAACTTCCTCGGAAAATTGATCTTTCTGGTGAAGTTCATGCGGTGCAAGCAAAGTCAATAGCTGATATCCCCGTAGTATGCGAATTTCCCGACGTCTTTCCCAATGATTTGTCAGGATTGCTTCCAGATCGGGATGTGGAGTTTAAAATAGAGTTGTTGCCTGGCACGACACCCATCTCTAGAAAACCCTATAGGATGCCTCCAAACGAACTAGCTGAACTTAAGGTCCAGTTGAACGAACTTTTGAAGAAGGGACTGATCCGTCCTAGTTCATCTCCGTGGGGTTGTCCTGCTATCTTTGTGAAGAAGAAGGACCAGTCATTACGGATGTATGTAGATTATAGACCTCTGAATGCAGTTACTGTCAAGAATAAGTATCCTCTACCACGCATCGGCATCTTGTTTGATCAGTTGTCTAAAGCAAAGTCTTTTCCAAGATTGATCTGAGGTCTGGTTATCATCAAATTAAAATTCGCCCTGAAGATATTCCAAAAACTGCTTTCTCCACAAGATACGGTCTCTATGAGTATCTTGTTATGTCCTTTGGCTTGACCAACGCCCCGCGCACTTCATGTACTTGATGAATTCGTGTTCCATGCCCATTGGACAAGTTCATGGTGGTATTTATAGATGATATCCTGATTTATTTCGGAGAATGAGGAAGATCACGCTGAACATCTGCGTATAGTCCTCACAAGACTGCGTGAACATCAATTGTATGCAAAATTCAGTAAGTGTGAATTCTGGCTTGTGAAGTACCTTTCCTTGGGCATGTGTTGTCCGATGGTGGAATTATGGTGGATCCCACCAAGGTACAAGAAGTACTGGACTGGAAGGCTCCTATCTTAGTTCACGAGGTCCGAAGTTTTCTAGGATTGGCTAGCTATTATCATCGCTCATCCGGATTTCTCTAAAATAGCCAAGCCAATGAACGCGGTTGCTACAAAAAGACACTAGGTT
>CM036189.1:3669888-3703524 GCA_020631735.1 Saccharum officinarum | reverse complement strand
GGTCCTTGGAGATTGTTCTAAAAAATAACTTATCATAGGCCACAAAGCAGCTTTTTTCGATGAAATCATACAATTTCGTCAAAGATGTCTAGGTCCACCCGTGTTATGAAATAAGTTGGTTGTGATAGGAATGGCACATCTCATGTTAGGTTGGTGTGATTTGATGAAGTTACTATCAATTACATTGCACAAGCATGCCGTTAAGGTACCGTGATGGCCGTGACACCAGCGACTGCCAATGCAGATGTCGTGGCAAATGTAAAACTTTGAGAACTTTGCCTTCTGGACATCGAATTGAGTTAGAGTTTTTTCATGGCTGCAGAACTATGGGCCACACCCTAGGGAACCTAAATTAGATAAAGTGGATCCTCAGAGATTTTTCAAAAAATAACTTATCATATGCCTAAAAGCGGTGTTTGTTTCGGTGAAATCATGCAATGTCATGAGATGTCTAGGTCCACCCATGTTACGAAATGAGTTGTTTGTGATATGAATGACACTTCTCATTGTTAGGATGGGAGCTTAGATGAAGTCAGTATCAATTATGTAGCACAACCACACCATTAAGGTACGTGTGATCCATGAAACGGGGACTCCAATGCAGATGTCGTGGCAAATGTAAAACCTTGAGAACTTTGGCTTTCGAACATGGAATCAAGCTTAGTTTTTTTCATGGCTGCAGAACTATAGGCCTCACCCTAGGAAACTTGAATTGGTAAAGGTGGGTCCCTATAGATTGTTTTAAAAATAATTTATCATAGGCAATAAAGCAGTGTTTGTTTTGATGAAATCATGCAATTCCATCAAAGATGTCTGGGTCCACTCATGTTAGGACATGAGTTGGTTGTTATAGAAATGGCACATCTCATGTTAGGGTAGAGAGCTTAGATGATGTCGGTATCAATTACATCACACAACCACGTAGTCAAGGTACTGTGATGGCCACGACATCGGGAACTGTTGATGCAGATGTCAGGGCAAATGTAAAACCTTGAAAACTTTGCCTTCCAGACATAGAATCGAGCTTGTTTTTTTTCATGGCTAATGAATTATAGCCCTCACCCTAGGGAACCTAAATTGGCAAAAGTGGGTCCCTAGAGATTGTCTGGGCCCACCCTTGTTATGAAATGAGTTAGTTGTGATAGGAATGGTATATCTCATGTTAAGCTAGAGAGCTTAGATGAAGTCAGTATCAATTACATCGCACAACCATGCTGTTAAGGTACTGTGATGGTCATGACAACGGGAATTGTCGGTGTAGATGTTATGGCAAATGTAAAACCTTGAGGACTTTGCCTTCCGAGCATGAAATCGAGCTAGTTTTTTTCATGGCTCTAGAACTATTGGCCTCACCCTAGGGAACCTAAATTGGCAAAAGTGGGTCCCTAGAGATTTTTCTAAAGATAGCTTATCATGGGCCACAATGCAGCGTTTGTTTCAGTGAAATCATGCAATTTCATCAAAGATATCTAGGTCTACCCGTGTTACGAAATGAGTTGGTAGTGATAGCATGACACATCTCATGTTAGGGTGGAGAGCTCAGATATAGTTAGTATCAATTACCTTACACAACCACGTTGTTACTGTACCGTGATAGCCACGACACTGGGGTCTACCGATACAGATGTCGTGGCAAATGTAAAACCATTAGAACTTTGCCTTCCAGACATGGAATTGAGCTAGGTTTTTTTCATAGCTACAGAACTATAGGCCTCACCCTAGGGAACCTAAATTGGTAAAAGTGGGTCCCTAGAGATTGTTCTAAAAATAACTTATCATAGGCAACAATGCAGCGTTTGTTTCGGTGAAATCCTGCAGTTCCATCAAAAATATTTGGGTCCACATGTGTTATGAAACGAGCTGGTTATGAGCAGAATGACACATCTTATGTTAGGGTGGAGAGCTTAGATGAAGTCAGTATCAATTATGTCACACAACCATGGAGTTAAAGACTTTTCTAAAAATAACATATCATAGGCAACAAAGCAGTGTTTGTTTTCGGTGAAATCATGCAATTCCATCAAAGATGTCTGGGTTCACCCATGTTACTAAATGAGTTGGTTGTGATAGGAATGGAACATCTCATGTTAGGGTGGAGAGCTTAAATGAAGTCAGTATCAATTACGTCGCACAACCACACCGTTAAGGTACCGTGATGGCCGCGACGTCAGAAACTATCGATTCAGGTGTCGTAGCAAATGTAAAACCTTGAGAAATTTGCCTTCTAGACATGGAATCAAGCTAGTTTTTTTCATGACTATAGAACTATAGGCCTCACCTGAGGGAACCCAAAATGGCAAAAGTGGGTCCCTAGAGATTTTTCTAAAAATAATTTATCATAGGCAACAAAGCAGCATTTGTTTCGGGGAAATAATGTAATTCCATCAAAGATGTCTGGCTCCACCCATGTTATGAAATGAGTTGGTTGTGATAGGAGTGGCACATCTCATGTTAGGGTGGAGAGCTGATGAGGACATGGCACCTTTGGCTATGAACAATGATTATAAGGTGCGCTCGTTCCTACATTTGCATTGTGGCTTTGGTTATAATTCACTTGGTTCCACATGTACATGTCACTATTTGATCAAGGTCAATGAGCACTTGGTGGAAAGCTTGTTTGATAAGCTTTCAAATAGATCTAGTCCCATCTCAATATCACATCGGCAAGGCCTCAAAATCACCAATATAATCTGTCGCTATTTCTGGCGAGAGCTACACTGTCGTCATGGGCTTGTTAGACATCCTTAGGACGCAGGCCCAAGTTGGAGCACGCCCCAATAAGATGCAGAACACCTAAGAGATAGCCTTAGACGTCCTCCTCCATGGCCACCACCTTAGGAGGCCAGCAAGGACGTCCAAGCCAAGCCAGAGGCCAGTCCAATCCGAGTTCGAGTCTCCCTCGGTCATCAGGACCAGTCTGCAACAAAATGGATGCCTAGGACGCATCCGAACTCCGTTTTCGATGATCCACAAATGGATGGAAATATAATTTGATAAGGAAGCCAATCCAAGTGGTTTCACGTCAAAAGCTCTTCAGAATCAATGGGAATCGTCAAAACAAATCAGCATCCAGAATCTGTCAGGGTGCTGCGACACCTTCTTTTGGGCCGTTGGGCCTTGTAACATGTTGGGACACCTTTAGGACGTGAAAGAGGGATCCTTGGACGTCCCTTAGACTATATAATCAGTAGCCACCACCTAATTTAGGGTTTAGGTTTTGTTTTAGATCAATATGTCATTGAACAGTCGCCGTTATCGGTTTACAAGACCCCAACTTCGAGTGCTTAATCATTCATCTGCAATTGTCACTTCAATTGAGTTGCGTTTTATCTTGTTCTTGCTTGTGTTCTTCGATTTGCAGTAGGGATTAGCCTTCTTGGTGAGGTCAACCAAATTGTGACACGGTTGATAACCAGAGGAGACATGGTGCTAAGGTTGCAGGGTTTGGGTCTTTGTGATCTGAAGCCGGATCGGTGTGTCGCTCTCCGAACAAATCGTTTATCTTGAACCTGACAGAAGATCGGGTGATGAGGACATGGCACCTTCGGCTATGAACAATGATTATAAGGTGTGCTCATTCCTAAATTTGCATAGTGGTTTTGGTTATAATTCACTTGGTTCCATATGTACATGTCACTATTTGATTGTAGGTTCAAATGTGTTTCATAATAGAAGTTCATCAAAGTTGAATTTTCGGTTCATCGGTAGCCCGACAGTGCCTCATTGGGAAGGCCATAACTCATCCATCCGGAGTGTGATCGAGGTCAATGAGCACTTGATGGAAAGCTTGTTTGATAATCTTTCGAATAGATCTGGTCCCATCTCAATATCACATCGGCAAGACCTCCAAATCACCAATATATTCTGTCACTATTTCTGGTGAGAGCTACACTGTCGTCATGGGCTTGTTAGACATCCTTGGGACCTAGGCCCAAGTTGGAGCACGCCCCAAGAAGATGGAGAACACCTTAGAGATAGCCTTGGATGTCCTCCTCCTTGGCCACCACCTTAGGAGGCCAGCAAGGACGTCCAAGCCAAGCCAGAGGTCAGTCCAATCTGAGTTCGAGTCTGCCTCGGCCATCAGGACCAGTCTGCAATAAAATGGATGCCTAGGACGCATCCGAACTCTATTTTCGATGATCCATATATGGATGGAAAGATAATTTGATAAGGAAGCCAATACAATTGGTTTCACATCAAAATATCTTCGGAATAAACGGGAATCATCGAAACAAATCAGCATCCAGAATCTGTTAGGTTGCTGCGACACCTTCTTTTGGGCCGTTGGGCCTTGTAACGTGTTGGGACACCTTTAGGATGTGAAAGAGGGATCCTTGGATGTCCCTTAGGCTATATAATCAGTAGCCACCACCTACTTTAGGGTTTGGGTTTTGTTTTAGATCAATCTGTCATTGAATAGTCGCCGTTATCGGTTTGCCAGACCCCGACTTCGAGTGCTTAATCATTCATCTGCAATTGTCACTTCAATTGAGTTGCGTTTTATCTTGTTCTTGCTTGTGTTCTTCGATTCACAGCAGGGATTAGCCTTCTTGGTGAGGTCAACCGGATTGTGACACGGTTGATAACTAGAGGAGACTTGGTGCTAAGGTTACAAGGTTTGGGTCTTTGTGATATGAAGCTAGATCGGTGTGTCGCTCTCCGAACAAATCGTTGTTTATCTTGAACCTGACGGAAGATCGGGACCCCGTCCCCATTAAGTGGTATCAGAACTAAGGTATACCATCAGGTTCACATTTATTCCCTCATTTGAGTGTTTCACATTCGTCCCATAGTCCAGTACCATACTTGTTTTTCCTGTCCTAGAACCTTCCGCGCCATAGCCTTTGCATATTTCAGTTTTAGAGTTCGCTTTGTTGAGTTTGTGTCCTAGGTCAAAGTCTTGTTGCTGGTTTAGATTGTGTTCTTTTCTAGTTTGTGTTGATCCCTCCACCCACCACTATTCCGTATCACCATTGGTTTGCATCTTGTGTCCACTAAAACTGTTATTCGAGCAACTTTCTTAAAACAGTTATAACTTTTGCATCTGAACTCGAAACGGGGAAAATTTTATATCTATGGAGAATGCCAGAAAATTTTAGATCTATTTCATCCCAGCAAAGCTGAGTTTGCAAAAATTATATTTGCGAAATTCGATTAGAAAAATTGAGTTTTTGGGCCCACAAGTTTTGGTATGCTTTTTAGAGCACAATCCTAATTTTCTATAGGCCACATCTTTTATTCAATTGAGCTCAAATTTTTTGTGGTTTATTCTTGTGTGCTCCTTGCTGAGAAAAAATATCAAAAGAGCAAAAGCAAGAAAAAAAAAAGATTGGACAAAAAAAATAGTAAAAGAGAATAGAAGATATCGAAAAGGAGCACATAAGGAACACTCAATAGCTCTATTGTTTGTGGTACCTTTTGCCTTGTTCATATCCGTTGCTACCACTAATACTTGTTTCCTTTCATTCTTGTTTCCTCTCTTATTTATCACAACTGGTGATAGGAACACGTATAGGCCAGCAACTAGGAAAAGTGCTCTGGACATTTATTCAATATTGTTGTCTGTCACTGACTTGTGTGCCACATATATATATTTGTTTTTTTCATGCCACCAAAGCTCCACATATATACTTCAGATCAGTACAGAAAAAAGGTCCTTGCAATCTCGGTACCACTACCTCATAGGTATCACGAACCAGCCGCCGGTTGTACCGCCCACTGCTTGCATTGGTAAGAACTTTGTAAGAGCTTGGTAAGACGCTTCCACTTGCTATCAAAAGGACACCACTGCAACCACGTAGTCATTTGATAGGGATAATATTTTTGTATTGTCTTTTTCTGTCTTCTAATAATGACAGGTTGTTCGTATCCACTGACTTATGATGGTATAGGTGCTGATGAGTACATGGAGTGGGAAATTACCATCGACAATATATTTGCTACTCGCTTTATGTGTCCAAGGAGGAAGGTAAAAAATGTAGCTAGTGTTTTGCGATATTCTACTTTATCTTGGTGGGAGTCTTTAGATCCTTCTGATAAACCTCAAACTTGGAATGATATGAAACTTCTTATGCGAGAAACCTTTGTTAATCCACCTCCTGTTTTGACTTCGTATGCTGAGGTGCACCATTTAGAGGAAGAGTCTGTTGTTATTCCTCTTGCTATGACTAACCTTCTGCAGAATAATGTACATAAGCGAGAGGATGACGTGGAAGAAAATGAGGAGCTCACAATCTCATATGCAAATTCAGAACCATCACTTCACCATGCACCTATTACTCCTACCGAGAACATAGGTAATGCCCATGGTCCTACACTCACAGAAGGTGAAAATTGTCTTAATGTACTAAATTTTTCCACAAACCATGCTATCATAGAGCAATTGTTAGTGGAACCCTCTCTTGATTTATCTTTGTCCCATAATAATTTGCTTGATGTTCCTTGTGATAAAGATGAATTAGTTGATGATGCTTCAGTTTTCCATGTTTTGGAACCAATTACTTATGCTGCACATAAACGTTTGCTTCCCATTGCTACCAAAAAAAAGAAAAGAAATTATTGTATTCTTCAAATACTTTGGGTTATATTGAGTTTGATACTTTATATGCTCTTAGTAGTTTAGAAGATAAACTTAAATGTGTTGAATTGCCATGGTTGTCTACTTGTACATATCACTTTATTGGCAAATATAATTGTAAAGAAGAGTATATGGTGCATCGTGTTTATATTTGTTCAACTCTGAAATCTCCTTTCATTGTGCAAAAATATGATCAACTAGAGGGCACCAATAGTGATAATGTTGTCATGTCAAAATCCCCAAGTTTTGTAATGAGGCAACAGGTTAAATTTCAAGAAGGGGAGCAATGTTGGCTACTACCGACAACTTGTCCACTAGCTAAGCTCAAACCGAGGACGGTTTGTTGTCAAGAAGGGAAGGATGATGAGGACATGGCACCTTCGGCTATGAACAATGATTATAAGGTGCGCTCATTCCTACATCTGCATAGTGGCTTTGGTTATAATTCACTTGGTTCCACATGTATATGTCACTATTTGATTGTAGGTTCAAATGTGTTTCATAATGGAAGTTCATCAAAGTTGAATTTTCGGTTCGTCGGCAGCCCGACAGTGCCTCATTGGGAAGGCCATAACTCATCCATCCGGAGTGCGATCGAGGTCAATGAGCACTTGATGGAAAGCTTGTTTGATAAGATTTCAAATAGATCTGGTCCCATCTCAATATCACGTCAGCAAGGCCTCAAAATCACCAATATATTCTGTCGCTATTTCTGACAAGAGCTACACTGTCGTCATGGGCTTGTTAGACATCCTTGGGACCCAGGCCCAAGTTGGAGCATGCCCCAAGAAGATGAAGAATACCTAAGAGATAGCCTTGGACGCCCTCCTCCTTCGCCACCACCTTAGGAGGCCAGCAAGGACGTCCAAGCCAAGCCAGAGGCCAGTCCAATCCGAGTTCGAGTCTGCCTCGGCCATTAGGACCAGTCTGCAATAAAATGGATGCCTAGGACGCATCCGAACTCCATTTTTGATGATCCACATATGGATGAAAATATAATTTGATAAGGAAGCCAATCCAAGTGGTTTCACATCAAAATCTCTTCAGAATCAACGGGAATCGTCAAAACAAGTCAGTGTCTAGAATCTATCAGGGTGCTGCGACACCTTCTTTTGGGCCGTTAGGCCTTGTAACGTGTTGGGACACCTTTAGGACATGAAAGAGGGATCCTTGGACATCCCTTAGGCTATATAATCAGTAGCCACCACCTACTTTAGGGTTTGGGTTTTGTTTTAGATCAATCTGTCATTGAACAGTCGCCGTTATCGGTTTGTAAGACCCCAACTTCGAGTGCTTAATCATTCATCTGCAATTGTCACTTCAATTGAGTTGCATTTTATCTTGTTCTTGTTTGTGTTCTTTGATTCATAGTAGGGATTAGCCTTCTTGGTAAGATCAACTAGATTGTAACCTGGTTGACAACCAGAGGTGACGTGGTGCTAAGGTTGCAGGGTTTGGGTCTTTGTGATCTGAAGCCGGATCAGTGTGTCGCTCTCTGAATAAATCGGTGTTTATCTTAAACCTGACAGAAGATCGGGACCCCCATCCCCATTAAGAGCTCTAATGAAGGTATCAACTATGTCACAACCACATGGCTAATGTACCGTGATGGCCATGACACTAGGAACTGCCGATGCATATGTCGTGGCAAATGTAGAACCTTGAGAACTTTGCCTTTCAGACACGGAATCAAGCTAGTTTTTTTCATGGTTGCAGAACTATTGGCGTCACCCTAGGGACATGAATTGGCAAAAGTGGGTCCCTAGAGACTTTTCTAAAAATAACTTATCATAGGTAATAAAGCAGTGTTTGTTTCGGTGAAATCTTGTAATTCCATCAAAGATGTCCGGGTCCACCCGTGTAACGAAACGAGTTGATTGTGATAGGAAAGGCACATCTCATGTTAGGGTGGAGAGCTTAGATGAAGTCAGTATCAATTATGTTGCACAACCACACCATTAAGGTACCGTGATGGCCGCGACACCGAAAACAGCTGACGTAGATGTCGTGGCAAATGTAAAACCTTGAGAAATTTGTCATCTAGACATGGAATCAAACTAGGTTTTTTTCATAGCTATAGAACTATAAGCCTCACCCTAGGAAACCTGAACTGGCAAAAGTGGGTCCCTAGAGATTTTTCTAAAACAACATATCCTAGGTAACATAGAAGTGTTTGTTTTCGGTAAAATCATGAAATTCCATCAAAGATGACTGGGTCCACCCATGCTACTAAACAAGTTGGTTGTGACTGTAATGAAACATCTCATGTTAGGGTGTAGAGCTTAGGTGAAGTCAATATCAATTACATCACACAACCACACCGTTAAGGTACCATGATGGCCGTGACACCAGGAACTGTCGATTCAGATGTCATGGCAAATGTAAAACTTTGAGAAATTTGCCTTCTAGACATGGAATTGAGCTAGTTTTTTTCACAACTATAGAACTATTAGCCTCACCTGAGGGAACCCAAATTGGTAAAAGTGGGACCCTAGAGATTTTTCTAAAAATAACTTATCATAGGCAACAAAGCAGCGTTTGTTTCGGCGAAATAATGTAATTCTGTCAAAGATGTCTGGCTCCACCCATGTTATGAAATGAGTTGGTTGTCATAGGAATGGTACATCTCATGTTAGGGTGGAGAGCTCTGATGAAGTCAGTATCAACTACATCACACATCCACACAGTTAATATACCGTGATGGCCGCGACACCGATAACTGCCGATGCATATGTCGTGGCAAATGTAAAACCTTGAGAACTTTGCCTTCAGGACGTGGAGTCATGCTAGTTTTTTTCATAGCTGCGCAACCATAGGCCTCACCTTAGGGAACCTGAATTGGCAAAAGTGGGTCCCTAAAGACTTTTCTAAAAATAACATATCATAGGCAACAAAGCAGTGTTTATTTTAAGTGAAATCATGTAATTCCATCAAAGATGCCTAGGTTCACCCGTGTTACAAAACGAGTTGGTTGTGATAGATATGGCACATCTCATGTTAGGGTGGAGAGCTTAGATGAAGTCAGTATCAATTACGTTGCATAACCATGTTGTTTAGGTACCGTGATGGCCGCGACATCAGAAACTTTCGATTCAGAAGTCGTGGCAAATGTAAAACCTTGAGAAATTTGCCTTCTAGACATGGAATAGAGCTGGTTTTTTCACTACTATAGAACTATAGGCCTCAGCTAAGGGAACCCAAATTGGCAAAAGTGGGTCCCTAGAGATTTTTCTAAAAATAACTTATCATAGGCAATAAAGCATCGTTTGTTTCGGTGAAATAATGTAATTATATCAAAGATGTCTGGCTCCACCCATGTTATGAAATGAG
The DNA here is from genome assembly GCA_020631735.1 of Saccharum officinarum. Lineage (NCBI taxonomy): Eukaryota > Viridiplantae > Streptophyta > Magnoliopsida > Poales > Poaceae > Saccharum > Saccharum officinarum. The sequence goes on along the minus strand of CM036189.1, from coordinate 3,693,617 downwards.
TTGGTTGTGATTGGAATGGCACATCTCATGTTAGGGTGGAGAGCTCTGATGAAGTTAGTATCAAATACATCACACAACCACACAGTTAATGTTCTGTGATGGCCGCGACATCGAGAACTGCCGATGCATATGTCGTGGCAAATGTTGAACCTTGAGAACTTTTCCTTCCAGACATGGAATGAAGCTAGTTTTTTTCATGGCTGTAGAACTACAGGTCTGACCCTAGGGAACCTGAATTGGCAAAAGTGCGTCCCTGGAGACTTTTCTAAAAACAACTTATTATAGGCAATAAAGTAGTTTTTGTTTCGGTGAAATCCTACAATTCTATCAAAGATGTCTAGGTCCACCCGTGTTATGAAACGAGTTGGTTGTGATAGGAATGGCACATCTCATGTTAGGGTGGAGAGCTTAGATGAAGTTAGTATCAATTACGTCGCACAACCACACCATTAAGGTACCGTGATGGCCGCAACACCGAAAACTGCCGATGTAGATGGCGTGGCAAATGTAAAACCTTGAGAAATTTGCCATCTGGACATGGAATCGAGCTAGGTTTTTTTCATAGCTATAGAACTATAAGCCCCACCCTAGGAAACCTAAATTGGCAAAAGTGGGTCCATAGAGATTTTTCTAAAAACAACTTATCCTAGGCAATATAGAAGTGTTTGTTTTGGTGAAATCATGCAATTCCATCAAAGATGACTGGGTCCACCCGTGTTACTAAACGAGTTAGTTGTGACTGGAATGGAACATCTCATGTTAGGGTGTAGAGCTTAGATGAAGTCAATATCAATTACATCACACAACCTCACCATTAAGGTAGCGTGATGCCCACGACACCAGGAATTGTCCATTCAGATGTCATGGCAAAAGTGAAACTTTGATAAATTTGCCTTCTGGACATGGAATTGATCTAGATTTTTTCATGACTACTAAACTATAGGCCTCATGCTAGTGAAACTGAATAGGCAAAAGTGGGTCCCTATAGATTTTTCTAAAAATAACTTATCATAGGCATCAAAGTAGCGTTTGTTTTGGTGAAATAATGCAATTCCGTTAAAGATGTCTGGGTCCACCCGTGTTATGAAATGAGTTGACTTTGATAGGGATGGCACATCTCATGTTAGGGTGGAGATCTCTGATGAAGTCAGTATCAACTACACCACACAACCACACAGTTAATGTACCACGATGGCCGTGACACCGGTGACTGCTGATGCATATGTCGTGGCAAATGTAAAACCTTGAGAACTTTGCCTTCCAGACGTGGAGTCAAGCTAGTTTTTTTCATAGCTACACAACCAAATGCCTCACCATAGGGAACCTGAATTGGCAAAAGTTTGCACTAAAGACTTTTCTAAAAATAACATATCATAGGCAACAAAGCAGTGTTTGTTTTCAGTGAAATCATGTAATTCCATGAAAGATGTTCGGGTTCACCCGTGTTATGAAATGAGTTGGTTGTGATAGATATGGCACATCTCATGTTAGGGTGGAGAGCTTAGATGAAGTCAGTATCAATTACATTGCATAACCATGTTGTTAAGGTACCGTGATGGCCGCGACATTAGAAACTGTCGATTCAGAAGTCGTGGCAAATGTAAAACCTTTAGAAATTTGTCTTTTAGACATGGAATAGAGCTAGTTTTTTTCATGACTATAGAACTATAGGCCACACCTAAGGGAACCCAAATTGGCAAAAGTGGGTCCCTAGAGATTTTTCTAAAAACAACTTATCCTAGGCAACATAGAAGTGTTTGTTTTGGTGAAATCATGCAATTCCATCAAAGATGACTGGGTCCACCCGTGTTACTAAACGAGTTGGTTGTGACTGGAATGGAACATCTCATGTTAGGGTGTAGAGCTTAGATGAAGTCAATATCAATTACATCACACAACCTCACCATTAAGGTAGCATGATGCCCGTGACACCAGGAATTGTCCATTCAGATGTCATGGCAAAAGTAAAACTTTGATAAATTTGCCTTCTAGACATGGAATTGATCTAGATTTTTTCATGACTACTAAACTATAGGCCTCATGCTAGTGAACCTGAATAGGCAAAAGTGGGTCCCTATAGATTTTTCTAAAAATAACTTATCATAGGCATCAAAGTAGCGTTTGTTTTGGTGAAATAATGCAATTCCGTTAAAGATGTCTGGGTCCACCCGTGTTATGAAATGAGTTGACTTTGATAGGAATGGCACATCTCATGTTAGGGTGGAGAGCTCTGATGAAGTCAGTATCAACTACACCACACAACCACACAGTTAATGTACCATGATGGCCGTGACACCGGTGACTGCCGATGCATATGTCATGGCAAATGTAAAACCTTGAGAACTTTGCCTTCCAGACATGGAGTCAAGCTAGTTTTTTTCATAGCTACACAACCAAATGCCTCACCATAGGGAACCTGAATTGGCAAAAGTTTGCACTAAAGACTTTTCTAAAAATAACATATCATAGGCAACAAAGCAGTGTTTGTTTTTCAGTGAAATCATGTAATTCCATCAAAGATGTTCGGGTTCACCCGTGTTATGAAATGAGTTGGTTGTGATAGATATGGCACATCTCATGTTAGGGTGGAGAGCTTAGATGAAGTCAGTATCAATTACGTTGCATAACCATGTTGTTAAGGTACTGTGATGGCCGCGACATCAGAAACTGCCGATTCAGAAGTCGTGGCAAATGTAAAACCTTTAGAAATTTGTCTTTTAGACATGGAATAGAGCTAGTTTTTTTCATGACTATAGAACTATAGGCCACACCTAAGGGAACCCAAATTGGCAAAAGTGGGTCCCTATAGATTTTTCTAAAAATAACTTATCATAGGCAACGAAGCAGCATTTGTTTCGGTGAAATAATGTAATTCCATCAAAGATGTCTGGCTCCACCCATGTTATGAAATGAGATGGTTGTGATTGGAATGGCACATCTCATGTTAGGGTGGAGAGCTCTGATGAAGTTGGTATCAACTACATCATACAACCACGCAGTTAATGTTCTGTGATGGCCGCGACACCGGGAACTGCCGATGCATATGTCGTGGCAAATGTAGAACCTTGAGAACTTTGCCTTGCAGACATGGAATCAAGCTAGTTTTTTTCATGGCTGTAGAACTACAGGCCTCACCCTAGGGAACCTAAATTAGCAAAAGTGGATCCCTAGAGACTTTTCTAAAAACAACTTATCATAGGCAATAAAGTAGTGTTTGTTTCGGTGAAATCATGCAATTCTATCAAAGATGTCTGCCTTGCAGACATGGAATTAAGCTAGTTTTTTTCATGGCTGTAGAAATACAGGCCTCACCCTAGGGAACCTGAATTGGCAAAAGTGGGTCCCTGGAGACTTTTCTAAAAACAACTTATCATAGGCAATAAAATAGTGTTTGTTTCGGTGAAATCATGCAATTCTATCAAAGATGTCTGGGTCCACCCATATTATGAAATGAGTTGGTTGTGATAGGAATGGCACATCTCATGTTAGGGTGGAGATCTTAGATGAAGTTAGTATCAATTACATCGCACAACCACACCATTAAGGTACCGTGATGACCGCAACACCAAAAACTACCGATGTAGATGTCGTGGCAAATGTAAAACCTTGAGAAATTTGCCATCTGGACATGGAACCGAGCTAGGTTTTTTTCATAGCTATAGAACTATAAGCCTCATGCTAGGAAACCTAAATTGGCAAAAGTGGGTCCCTAGAGATTTTTCTAAAAACAACTTATCCTAGGCAACATAGAAGTGTTTGTTTCGGTGAAATCATGCCATTCCATCAAAGATGACTGGGTCCACCCGTGTTACTAAATGTGTTGGTTGTGACTAGAATGGAACATCTCATGTTAGGGTGTAGAGCTTAGATGAAGTCAATATCAATTACATCGCACAACCACACCATTAAGGTACCATGATGGCCGTGACACCAGAACTGTCCATTCAGATGTCGTGGCAAAAGTAAAACTTTGATAAATTTGCCTTCTGGACATGGAATTGAGCTAGATTTTTTCATGACTACAGAACTATAGGCCTCATGCTAGTGAACCTAAATAGGCAAAAGTGGGTCCCTATAATTTTTTCTAAAAATAACTTATCATAGGCAACAAAGTAGCATTTGTTTTGGTGAAATAATGCAATTCCGTTAAAGATGTCTGGGTCCACCCATGTTATGAAATGAGTTGACTTTGATAGGAATGGCACATCTCATGTTAGGGTGGAGAGCTCTGATGAAGTTAGTATCAACTACATCACACAACCACAAGGTTAATGTACCGTGATGGCCGCGACATCGGTGACTGCCGATGCATATGTCGTGGCAAATGTAAAACCTTCAGAACTTTGCCTTCCAAATGTGGAGTCAAGCTAGTTTTTTTCATAGCTACACAACCACAGGCCTCACCTTAAGGAACTTGAATTGGCAAAAGTGGGTCCCTAAATACGTTTCTAAAAATAATGTATCATAAGCAACAAAGCAGTGTTTGTTTTTGGTGAAATCATGCAATTCCATCAAAGATGTCTGTGTTCACCCGTGTTACGAAACGAGTTAGTTGTGATAGGAATGACACATCTCATATTAGGGTGGAGAGCTTAGATGAAGTCAATATCAATTATGTCGCACAACCATGCCATTAAGGTACCGTGATGGTCGCGACATTAGAAACTGCCGATTCAGATGTCATGGTAAATGTAAAACCTTGAGAAATTTTCCTTCTAGACATGGAATAGAGCTAGTTTTTTTCATGTGTATACAACTATAGGCCTCACCTTAGGGAACCCGAATTGGCAAAAGTGGGTCCCTAGAGATTTTTCTAAAAATAACTTATCATAGGCGACAAAGCAGCGTTTGTTTTGGCGAAATAATGTAATTCCATCAAAGATGTCTCGCTCCAGCCATGTTTTGAAATGAGTTGGTTGTGATAGGAATGGCACATCTCATGTTAGGGTGGAGAGCTCTGATGAAGTCAGTATCAACTTCATCACACAACCACACAGTTAATGTAGCATGATGGTCGCGACACCGGTGACTAACGATGCATATGTTGTGGCAAATGTAAAACGTTGAGAACTTTGTCTTCTAGATGTGGAGTCAAGCTAGTTTTTTTCATACCTACATAGCCACAGACCTCACCTTAGGGAACCTAAATTGGCAAAAGTGGGTCCCTAAAGACTTTTCTAAAAATAACATATCATAGGCAACAAAGCAGTGTTTGTTTTCGGTGAAATCATGTAATTCCATCAAGGATGTCTGGGTTCACCCGAGTTATAAAATGAGTTGGTTGTGATAAGAACAGCACATCTCATGTTAGGGTGGAGAGCTTAAATGAAGTTAGTATGAATTACGTCGCATAACCACGCTGTTAAGGTACCGTGATGGCCGCAACATCAGAAATTGCCGATTCAGATGTCGTGGCAAATGTAAAACTTTGAGAAATTTGCCTTCTAGACATGGAATAGAGCTAGTTTTTTTCATGTCTATACAACTATAGGCCTCACCTATGGGAACCCGAATTGGCAAAAGTGGGTCCCTAGAGATTTTTCTAAAAATAACTTATCATAGGAAGCAAAGCAGCTTTTGTTTCGGTGAAATAATGTAATTCCATTAAAGATGTCTCGCTCCACCCATGTTATGAAATGAGTTGGTTGTGATAGGAATGGCATATCTCACGTTAGGGTGGAGAGCTTTGATGAAGTCAGTATTAACTACATCACACAACCACAACGTTAATGTACCGTGATGGCCGCGATGCCGGTGACTGCTGATGCATATGACGTGGCAAATGTAAAACCTTGAGAACTTTGCCTTCCAGACGTGGAGTCAAGCTAGTTTTTTTCAAAGCTGCACAACCACAGGCCTCACCTTAGGGAACCTAAATTGACAAAAGTGGGTCCCTGAAGACTTTTCTAAAAATAACATATCATAGGCAACAAAGCAGTGTTTGTTTTCGGTGAAATCATGCAATTCCATCAAAGATGTCTGTGTTCACCCGTGTAACAAAATGAGTTGGTTGTGATAGGAATGGCACATCACATGTTGGGGTGGAGAGCTTAGATGAAGTCAGTATCAATTACATCGTACAACCACGCCGTTAAGGTACCATGATGGTTGCGACATCAGAAACTACCGATTCAGATGTCGTGGCAAATGTAAAACCTTGAGAAATTTGCCTTCTAGACACAGAATCGAGCTAGTTTTTTTCATGACTATAGAACTATAGGCCTCACCTGAGGGAACCTAAATTGGCAAAAGTGGGTCCCTAGAAATTTTTCTAAAAATAACTTATCATAGGCAACAAAGCAGCGTTTGTTTCGGCGAAATAATGTAATTCCATCAAGGACGTCTGCCTCTACCCATGTTATGAAATGAGTTGGTTGTGATAGGAATGACACACTCATAATAGGGTGAAGAGCTCTAATGAAGTCAGTATCAACTACATCACACAACCACACAATTAATGTACCTGGATGGCCGCGACACCGGTGAGTGTCGATGCATATGTCGTGGCAAATGTAAAACCTTGAGAACTTTGCCTTCCAGACGTGGAGTCAAGCTAGTTTTTTTCATAGCTGCACAACCACAGGCCTCACCTTAGAGAACCTAAATTAGCAAAAGTGGGTCCCTAAAGACTTTTCTAAAAATAACATATCATAGGCAACAAAGGAGTGTTTGTTTTTGGTGAAATCATGTAATTCCATCAAAGATGTCTGGGTTCACCCGTGTTACGAAACGAGTTGGTTGTGATAAGAATGGCACATCTCATGTTAGGGTGGAGAGCTTAGATGAAGTCAGTATGAATTACGTCGCATAACCATGCCATTAAGGTACCGTGATGGTCGCAACATCAAAAACTACCGATTCAGATAACGTGGCAAATGTAAAACCTTAAGAAATTTGCCTTCTATATATGGAATCAAGCTAATTTTTTTCATAACAATAGAACTATAGGCCTCACCTGAGGGATCCCACATTGGAAAAAGTGGGTCCCTAGAGATTTTTCTAAAAATAACTTATCATAGGCAACAAAGCAGCGTTTGTTTCGGCGAAATAATGTAATTGCATCAAAGATGTCTGGCTCCACCCATGTTATGAAATGAGTTGGTTGTGATAGGAATGGCACATCTCATGTTAGTGTGGAGAGCTTTGATGAAGTTAGTATCAACTATATCACACAACCATGCAGTTAATGTATTGTGATGGCCGCGACACCGGTGACCGCCGATGCATATGTCGTGGCAAATGTAAAACCTTGAGAACTTTGCCTTCCACTCGTGGAGTCAAGCTAGTTTTTTCACTGTTGCACAACTACAGGCTTCACCTTAGGGAACCTGAATTGGCAAAAGTGGGTCCTAGAAGACTTTTCTAAAAATAACATATCATAGGCAACAAAGTAATGTTTGTTTTCGGTGAAATCATGCAATTCCGTCAAAGATGTCTGGGTTCACCCATGTTATGAAACAAGTTGGTTGTGATAGGAATGGTACAACTCATGTTAGGGTGGAGAGCTTAGATGAAGTCAGTATTAATTACGTCGCACAAACACACTGTTAAGGTACCATGATGGCCGTGACACCGTAAACTGCCGATTCAGACATCATGGCAAATATAAAACCTTGAGAAATTTGCCTTCTAGACATGGAATTGAGCTATGTTTTTTTCATGGCTACAGAACTATGGGCCTCACCCTAGGGAACCTGAATTAGCAAAAGTGGGTCCCTAGAGACTTTTCTAAAAAATAACTTATCATAGGTAACAAAGCAGTGTTTCTTTCGGTGAAATCATGCAATTCAGTCAAAGATGTCTGGGTCCACCCATGTTTTGAAACGAGTTGGTTGTGACACAAATAGCACATCTCATGTTAGGGTGGAGTGCTAAGATGAAGTCTATCAATTACGTCACACAACCACACCATTAAGGTTCCGTGATGGCTGCGACACCAGGAACCACCGATTCAGATGTCGTGGCAAATGTAAAACATTGAGAAATTTACCTTCTGGACATGGAACTGAGCTATGTTTTTTTCACAGCTATAGAACTATAGGCTTCACCCTAGGGAACTATTGGCACTTCTTAACACTATCACCAAGAATGAAGGTTCTAACTCCACTCTAGCAACGACACCAAGAAATGCCTTAACAACACCTCTAACACCACTTAAGCCAAGTTGTCATCCCCAGCATGGCACCAGAGGTGTGGTACTAAATATGCAAATGCTCCTCTAGAATTATTCTCTCTTTCTTTTCTTTCTCAAATTTTTCTCTCTTTTTTTCAAACCATAAAATAATTCCCAGTGTATGGAGCTTTATTGCACAACAAAGGGGGCTAGCAATGGATGAAGGGATATTTTTGGTTTCTTTACTCCTAGTGTAGGAACAGAACAATTTTGGGATGTGTCTAAATGGAATATATGTAGATGCATACTTCTAGGGTAGAAGCAGTATAAATGGGAAGAGTGCACGTGAATCTTGATTTTAACTGCATGACTAATTCCTAGGGGTCAACACAGCCTGACCATACTCAATGCTCACAAGAAGCAAACAAATCCAATGAAGTTTTTCATAGTCTAGTAAACATGTATGTATGGCTGTGGTAGGAATTTAAACTCTCATCATACAGGGACTCATCATGTAGAATTTTAAATTTCAAAAGATAAATTCTTTAGAACTCTAGTATCTCTAGGAACAAGATAAACAACAGCTCAAACCTTCCCATATCATGTCGGCCAACTACCTAGACTTAGATCAAGCATTTGCTACCCATGAGTTTCAGGTTCAGAGCAAATCTTAGGTCAAAACAGTTATATCCTAAAAATTGGGAGAGTTCAAGGTTGAAAACTAGGTACTTGAAAGAAATTACGGCAGAGCAATTATTCATCATCTCCATATAAGAGTTTACTCTAGGGATTCATTTTAACAAGGTAAAACTTTACACTCTCCTACATTTTATTTAGCAAACTCAAAGATCACACAAATATATATAAGAGAAAAGTATTTATTTGGTTTTACTAAGGTTATGCATCTTTTTATTTATTTTATATTTTAGCAAAGCTAAAATATATATAAGTAAGAAAATACTTAGCTGGATACATGGGGGATGCTCTCCCCCAAGCTGGATGTTGATGTAGTCTCTTTATGTGGTTGACAGGAAGCAGAGGTGTTCTTCCTCTCTCGGAGTGTTAATGTTGATGACTGCTGAGACAGCTCTCCAGACAGAGGACAGATCATCCTCCTACCTATTGGCTCTCCTCGATCCTTCAAATTCTATAAGGCTCAAATAGACAACAAAGCTTGTGGAACTAATTAAGTGTTAGTGATAAACCTCTAAGCCTTGATTATCTAGAACCTCCTTAACATATAGGTCTCTTTAGCAGGATCTTTCTATCAATATTTTTGTACTTTTTAGATTTTATATTATGCAAAAAAATTGAAACTATGATGAATGCATATTTAATTTATTTTTATGCCACCACGGTGAATATACTTATGGGTTTTTCCATAAATTTATTCATATGGGGCTTAGTATTTTCAGAATGCAAATGTATGATATCTTTATTTTCTTTTCTAGTGCCGAAATGAAGTGTAACTAATTATGCAATTTAAGGAAAGTAAATATGCTAAGGAAAATAATGCAATGCTGAAAAGGGAAATATGGATAACTACCAAGTTTACCTCTTGGCGTGGTGTTCGGTGATTTAAGTCCTCCTAACAGGACCTCTTGTTCACTCAAACATCCCAGGGCACCTTGGAAGGTTCGAACGGTGCCACCGGCTGCTCTTCTTCTGGTATTGTCTCCAAAACTGATTTTACCTTTACTTTCCATACCTGTTTTGTTGTTGGGGTTGACCCTGAGGGAGGAGCTTGTTCTTTCTTCTCCACAATGACTGGTACACTTTATGTTGGCGCGTCAGGCTACCCCTTAGGAGAAATCTCCTCTTCAGGATATCAGTCTTCATAACTTGATACTTCTCCTTCATAGTCAGCCCATCCATCCTTAGGGGTCTGATTCTTCTGGTTATGATGCTTCCTCCTTGATCTGCTCTTCTTGGGATTGTCCTCAATTATATAATTGTCATTGAAATAGTGACATACCTTCTGAGAGAGGAAGTTGAAATGCACTTCTCCTAATCCAATGTAGATGATAGCTTTGGTAGTGTTGAGGAATGGTCTTCCAAGGATGATCGGTGGATCGTACTCATCTTCTCCCATATCCAGGACTAGGAAGTCAGTGGGGATGAAGTGGTCATTAATCTGTACTAGGACGTCTTTTACTATCCCCTCCACAAACCAAAATGTCTGATCTGCCATCTGTAGCTGTGCATAGGTGGGATACAAAGGCATAGTACCATATAAAAATTCATAAGTTACCTTAGCCATTATGTTGACTCCCGATCCGGTATCACAGATAGCTTTCTAGAAAGAGCATCTATTGATTGTGCATTCAATGGTTGGGGTGCCTGGATCGTCCTTCTTGATCAGATGCGAGGACTTGAGCTGGTGGTCATGCTCCCTATGGACTGCGGTGAACATGCTCACTGTCTCCATCTGTTGTGGCTTCTTATTCTTGCTCTTGCTCTTGTTCTTGTTCCTCCTGTTGTTCTTCTTCTTTGGCTCATAAGTGTGTTGTGGATGCGCAGGGAACTGTAGCACTCGATTCTTGAAGGAGAAAGTTTCTCTCTTCCCTTTGATGTTGAAGCAGATCTTGGTTGTGTTGGCGTAGATGATAGCTCCAGTGCTGTTCATGAATGGTCATCCCAAAATGATGTTGATTTCTTATCACCACCTGTCTCTACCACCATGAAGTCTGCAGGAATATACGAGCTACCAACTCGTACACAGATATCTTCTAGAATTCTTTGGGCATAGCAGAGTGACTAGTTTGCGAGCTGCAAGCACATGGTTGTGTACAATAAAGGATAATCAAACATATTTTCATAAATTACCTTGGACATGATGTTGACGCTTACACCAAAGTCACAGATAGCTTCATTGAAGTTCACACTTCCAATGGAGATCGGAATGACCGGTCTCCCTAGATCACAAGAGTTGTGGCTTGAGAGATAGTAAGTGATAAGAATGCACCTCCAGCAGCAGCATCCATGGTCTCATGGGTGTTGTTGTTGAGCCCATGAAAAAAGGTCTGCAAGAGTAGCTAATTCTCCATTCCATGATGAGGACATTCTAGGATGTAATCTTGAAAATGCTCCCAAGCTTCTGGGATAGACTCATCATGTTGTTGCTAAAAACATAATATTTTTTCCATGAAGAGCATTTATATTGCCCAAGGGAAAGAACTTTGCTAGAAAATTGGTGGAGCAGAGTGCCCACGTAGTGTTCTTTTCTTTGTTTGCATAAAACCACTACTTCACTCTCCCCAAGAGTGAGAATGGGAAGAGCCAAAGTAGTATGGAATCTCTAGGGACATCCTTGATAGTGAAAGTGCTGCAGATCTCCAAAAAGTGTTGGAGATGAGCACTAGCATCTTCATGTGCCTTCCCACAAAACTGGCTAGCTTGCACCATGTTGATGAGCCTAGGCTTAAGCTCAAATGGCCAATCAATGTTCGTAGCAGGTCCAGTCTGGATGTTGTCCGTAGTTGGAGCTGAGAACTCACGGAGTGACTTGTTCACCATGGCATCGAACTCTGGTGTTAAGCTTCGGAATACGGTCCGAGTGTCTTCTGGGTCAGACAGATCTTTGAGCTAAGAAGATGATGATGATGACTGAACTCTCTTTAGCTTGGCTCTAGTCCTTCTAATTAATGCTTCTAGATCATCGATGAAATTATCTGAAAGGTCAAACTTGTTCATACATTACCCTGGATATGATATATAAATAGACAAAAGACAAGGGTAAAGTTGTATGAGTAGAGAAAATGATGGTTTCTCGATCACATTAGTGGATGCAAGTGATGGCCCATTATCCTTTGTGAATAGCTTAATCAACCTTCCCCGACAACGGTGCCAAAAATGCTTGTTGGCACTTCTTAACACTATCACCAAGAATGAAGGTTTTGACTCCACTCTAGCAACGGTGCCAAGAAATGCCTTAACAACACCTCTAACACCACTTAAGCCAAGTTGTCATCCCCAGCATAGAACCAGAGGTGTGGTTGTAAGGTCCAAATGGCTAGAGGGGGGTGAATAGCCTATTTAAAATCTACAAGCTTCACTAAGCAACCACGTTAGTATAAAAGATGGCTAAGCTAATTCTAGCACTAGCTCAACTACACTATGCAAGCCACCTATACAATTCTAGTGAAGCAAGGCTATGATCTCTAATACACACCAACAAGACTAAGTCACTAAGCTACTTACTCCTATGTGATAAAAGCTACACTAAGATTAGTACAAGAAAGTAAAGAGCAAGTGACTTGATTCTTATACCAACGATGTAGAGAAGTAATGCACTCGAAGAATCAATCACGATGATCAACCACAAGAGAAATCATCGGCAAAGGGATGACACAAGATTTTTACCGAGGTTCACTTGCTTCCCGGCAAGCTACTCCTCATTGTGGCGATGCACCCACTTGTCGGTTCACGAGCTAATCGACTATCAAGAGTCGAGCCCTCGGCGGGCGCCGCACAACCGCACACAAGATGGGGATCCTCCAAGCCACGAGCTCCACTAGAGTATCCAATTTGTGAACTCCCGCGGGGAAGGATCAAGAACCCCTTACAACACTTGGTGAGGGCTCCAACAATCTTCAATTGTGAGCTCAATCACCTCTGCTGCTCCAAGCCATCTACCATGTCAAGAAACATGGAAGAGTAACAAGAAATCCGCAGCAACTCGAAGATCACGTGCCTCTAGAATGTAACTCTCAAGCAATGCACTTGAATCTCACTCAAGATGTGCAACCAAGCAAAGAGATAAGTGGAGGGGTTGTTCTCTAGCTCAAAGGATGTCTCTAGGCCACAAAATGTGCAAGAGTTACCCTCAAACCCTGGACATCTTCTATTTATAGCAAAGAGGTATGCAGCTAGCCGTTACTAGATGACACAGTTCAAAACGTGTTGACCGGACGCACCGGTCAGGGTGACCGGACGCGTTCAGTCACTACAGGACAAGTGTGAATAGTGCACGTCAGAAGTTACCGTTGTCATGACCAGACGCGCTCTAGCGTTTGACTGGACGCGCTGCACCTGGCGTCCGGTCGGAGTCCAGTAAGCTCCCACCATGATCAGATGCGTCTGATCGCTCGTGACCAGACGTGCCACGCGTCCGGTCGGCTCTACGACCGGCTCTGCTCCTCTAGGTGCCTGACCGGACGCTCCGGTCCCGTGATGGACCAGACGCGCCGGTTGCAAACCCTAGCACTCGCGCGTCTGTCTGCAGTGAGAACTGACTAGACGCGTCCGGTCAAACCGTGACCGCGTCCAGTGCAACGTCCGGTCACCACAGTGACCGCCGTTTGCCTCCGTTTCTTTTCTAACTTCCGGTGCAGTAGAAAATAGGTGTTTCACTTCCCCAAAGAGCGCTGAATCCCCCCTCGCAAGCTCGGCAGGAGGGAGAGAGGAACCCAAACCCCCTCTCTACCGCTTAAACACCACCGCCTTCACAAATGTGCTACAACCACCAAGTGTACACCACCATGTGCATGTGTGTTAGCATTTCACAAACATTTTCAAGGTGATATGTTAGCTCTCTACTAGATCCTAATGCATATGCTCAAGATATTGATCTAGTGGCACTTGATTCCCGAGCTAACCATGATTGCCCCTCTTGATAGTCGGTTATGTATCCTAAATCCGGTCAATCACTTCTCTACTCATCTTAGATCGGCAAAAGGAAAACCCTATGGTTATACCTTTGCCTTGCGCTCTTAGATCCTTCTCCTCCACTTGATCATCATGTCCATCATTTTATATGCATCTCCACCTCTTATGATCTTGTGGCCATCACTTTATGCCATTTGCTACTTCATCACGTGTGTTGCTTATGCCTAATTCAAACCACTTGACACAATGACATTAGCAACTTGGTGTCATTAATTACCAAAACCAAACTTGGGCTTTCAGTGGTACTAAATATGCAAATGCTCCTCTAGAATTAAATATGAAATATGCAAGCGCACAGATAATACTCATGTAGCATTTTAACTGGGAGTAATCCAGATATCGTTATTTATATTTTTACTCATGGGAAGAGAAAGCTAAGGAAGATGAAGAATATAGCAATCACTTCCCTGTAATAGTTGTGTTCTACCGGCCCTATACTTGGGAGGAGGACTACAAAGGACACAACAGGACTATCACTCCCGTGATCTACCTCACGATCCATAATATAGGGTGCAATCGTAGGAAAATACGATATAGGCACCATGCCTACACAATATTTACCACTCACCCATAGATCCAATGAGCAAGCGCTATACGATCCTATGCATAAACATAATTCTAATCCAACTATGCCAAACATATAATCAAAGTAGACTAAGAACATTATAATTGAGAATATAAGCAAATAGAGCAAAGTCATATCCAATATAGTAGAATAGACCAAAGTCATAATCATAGTAGCAATGAACAATATGAATAATATAAGAACGAATATATAAAAGTAGGAGAGAAAGCGATGAAACTACCAAGCAATCTCTAACAGATCTGGAAACCAAGCAATGCTTGCATCCTTCTATTTCTAATCCTATGTAGCTATGCTCTAAACTATGGAGCTCTAATTGATATGGCGGCTCTAGGGCTTGATCAGAGGATGAACTCTTCTTGATTGTAGATTTGAATGAATTAGGGTTTCTCCTAGGCCAGGGGCCTTGCTTATATAGCCCTTTTCAAGGAATATCGGTCGTCGGGTCAAATAGACCTTGACAACGATTAATATTGAACCTCAAAGGCGGTGGGGGCATGATCCACGAGACTCAACCTAATTGGTTGAGGGGGCAGGGCGCCCGCTATAGAGGCTAGGGCGATCGCCCTAGGGTCTACTAGGTGGGCCCCACCTCCGAGGTGTCGTCTTACCGAGTCTTCTAGAGTATTCTTTGGTATACGTAGGTGCGTTCCTCTCTATGTAAATCTAACATGTGGACCTCCTTTGGTTTATTTTCTGATACCCCCCTATAGAAACTGACATTCACCAAAACTAGAGGAATTATGTCTGTGTAACCCCTATCTCTAGATGATATTTATATATAAGTCCTTTTTCGTGCTAGGTTGATGGTTAAAAATGACACTTATCTACCGTCAACAGGAACTAAAATTGGCAAAAGTGGGTCTTTGGAGATTTTTCTAAAAATAACTTATCATAGGCAACAAAGAAGCGTTTGTTTAGGTGAAATAATGCAATTCCATCAAAGATGTCTGGGTTCACCCGCGTTATGAAATGAGTTGGTTGTGACAAGAATGGCACATCTCATGTCAGGGTGGAGGGCTCTGATGAAGTCAGCACCAATTACGTCACACAACCACGCAGTTAATGTACCGTGATGGCTGTGACACAAGGAATAGCAGATGCATATGTCATGGCAAATGTAAAACCTTGAGAACTTTGCCTTCTAGACATGGAATCAAGCATGCTTTTTTCATGACAATAGAACTACAGGCCCCACCCTAGGGAACTTGAACTAGCAAAAGTGGGCCAGTGGAGATTTTTCTAAAAATAACTTATCATAGTCAACAAAGTTGTGTTTGTTTTGGTGAAATCAAGCAATTCCATCAAAGATGTCTAGGTCCACCTATGTTACGAGATGAGTTGATTGTGATAGGAATGGCATATCTCATGTTAGGGTGGAGAGCTCAGAGAAAGTTGTTGGCACTTCTTAACACTATCACCAAGAATGAAGGTTTTGACTCCACTCTAGAAAAAACGCCAAGAAATGCCTTAACAACACCTCTAACACCACTTAAGCCAAGTTGTCATCCCTAGCATGGTACCAGAGGTGTGGTACTAAATATGCAAATGCTCCTCTAGAATTAAATATGAAATCCGCAAGCGCACAGATAATACCGATGTAGCATTTTAACCAGGAGTAATCCAAGTATCGTTATTTATATTTTTACCCATGGCAAGAGAAAGCTAAGGATAATGAGCAATGAGCATCACTGCATGTGGTAATAAAGAGTGTGACCATGTCTTTGTCTATCTCCTCATACAGGGTTAGTGTCACAAGACAAATATAAAAATGTATAATGAATGATAACTGATAAGCACTTAGTCACATAATAAATGATAAGCATCTTAATAGAATACTGTAAGTCTATAGTCACTAGCATGGAATTAGGACGAACTACGAGGATAAATCCTATGTTATTCTAACTATAAAGTCTAGCATACAGTGATTAGTGCAATTATATTTAGCAATCACGGCGGGGCAAGGTTACATCTATGCATAGGGATATTACAAAGGAAGATGAAGAACATAGCAATCACTTCCCTGTAACAGCTGTGTTCTACCGGCCCTATACTTGGGAGGAGGACTACAAAGGACTCAACAGGACTATCACTCCTGTGATCTACCTCACGATCCAGAATATAGGGTGTAATCGCAGGAAAATATGGTATAGGCACCACGCCTACACAATATTTACCACTCACCCATGGATCCAATGAGCAAGCGCTATACGATCCAATGCATAAACATAATTCTAATCCAACTATGCCAAACATATAATCAAAGTAGACTAAGAACATTATAATTGAGAATATAAGCAAATAGAGAAAAGTCATATCCAATATAGTAGAATAGACCAAAGTCAAATTCATAGTAGCAATGAACAAGATGAATAATATAAGAACGAATATGTAATAGTAGGAGAGAAAGCGAGGAAATTACCAAGCAATCTCTAACAGTTCCGGAAACCAAGCAATGCTTGCCTCCTTCTAGTTCTAATCCTATGTAGCTATGCTCTAAACTATGGAGCTCTAATTGAGATGGTGGCTCTAGGCTTGATCAGAGGATGAACTCTTCTTGATTGTAGACTTGAATGAATTAGGGTTTCTCCCAGGCCAGGGGGCCTTGCTTATATAGCCCTTTTTGAGGAATATCGGTCGTCGAATTAAATCGAACTTGATCAATGATTAATATTGAACCTCAAAGGCAGTGGGGGCATGATCCACGAGACTCAACCTGATTGGTTGAGGGGGCAGGGTGCCTGCCATAGAGGCCATGACAGCCACCCTGGGGTCTGCTAGGTGGGCCCCACCTCTGAGGTGCCATCTTCCCGAGTCTTCTAGAGTCTTCTTTTGTATACATAGGTGCGTTTCTCTCTATGTAAACCTGACATGTGGACTGCCCTTGGTTTATTTTCTGATAACCCCCTACAAAAACAGACATTCACCAAAACTAGTGGAATTCTATCAGTATAACCCCTATCTCTAGATGGTATTTATATATAAGTCCTTTTCATGCTAGGTTGACGATTAAAAATGACACTTATCTACCATCAACAAAAGTTAGTATCAATTACATCACACAACCTCGCCATTAAGGTAACGTGATGGCCATGACACTAAAAACTACCGATTCAGATGTCGTGGCAAATGTAAAACCTTGAGAAATTTGTCTTCTAGACATGAATCGAACTAGTTTTTTATGGCTACAGAACTATAGGCCTCACCCCAAGGAACGTGAGTTGGCAAAAGTCGGTCCCTAGAGATTTTTCTAAAAATAACTTATCATAGGCAACAAAGCAGTGTTATTTCGATGAAATCATGCAATTCCATCAAAGATGTCTGGGTCCACCCGTGTTATGAAATGAGTTGATTGTGACAGGAATGGAACATCTCATGTTAGGCTAGAGAGCTTAGATGAAGTCAATATCAATTACATTACACAACCTCGCTGTTAAGGTACCATGATGGCCGTGACACCGGGAACTGTCGATACAGATGTCGTGGCAAATGTAAAACCATGAGAACTTTGCCTTCTGGACATGGAATCAAGCTAGATTTTTTTCATGGCTACAGAACTATAGGCCTCACCCCTAGAAACCTTAATTGGTAAAAGTGGGTGCTAAGACATTGTTCTAAAAATAACTTATCATAGGCAACAAAGCAGTGTTTGTTTCGGTGAAATCACGTAATAACGTCAAAGATGTCTGTGTCCAACCGTATTACCAAACAAGTTGCTTGTGATAGGAATGACACATCTCATGTTAAGGTGCAGAGCTCTAATGAAGTCTGTATCAATTATGTCATACAACCATGCAGTTAATGTACCATGATGGCGGTGACACCAGGAACTGCCGATGTATATGTCATGGCAATTGTAGAACCTTGAGAATTTTACCTTCCAAACGTGGAGTCAAGCTAGTTTTTTTCACAGCTGCACAACTATAGGCCTCACCGTAGGGAACCTGAATTAGCAAAAGTAGGTCCTTGGAGACTTTTCTAAAAATAACTTATTATAGGCAACAAAGCAATGTTTGTTTCATTGAAATCATGCAATTCCGTCAAGGATGTCTGGGTCCACCCGTGTTACGAGACAAGTTAGTTGTGATAGGAATGGCAGATCTCATCTTAGGGTGGAGAGCATAGATGAAGTCAGTATCAGTTACGTCACACAACCATGCCATTAAGGTACCATGATGGTCGCGACACCAAAAATTGCCGATTCAGATGTCATGGCAAATGTAAAACCATGAGAAATTTGTCTTCTGGAAAAGGAATCAAGCTAGGTTTTTAATGGCTATAGAACTATAGGCCTCACCCCAAGGAACCTGAGTTGGCAAAAGTGGGTCCCTAGAGATTTTTCTAAAAATAACTTATCATAGGCAACAAAGTAGTGTTTATTTTGGTGAAATCATGCAATTCCATCAAAGACTTCTAGGTCCACCCGTGTTGCGAAATGAGTTAGTTGCGACATGAATGGCACATCTCATATTAGGATGGAGAGCTTAGATGAAGTTAGTATTAATTACGTCACACAACCACACCATTAAGGTACTGTGATGGCCATGACATCAGGAACTACCGATGTAGATGTCGTGGCAAATGTAAAACCTTGAGAACTTTGCCTTCTAGATATGGAATCAAACTAGGTTTTTATTCACGGCTATAGAACTATATTCCTCACCCTAGGGAACCTAAATTAGTAAAAGTGTGTCCATAGAGATTGTTCTAAAAATAACTTATCAAAGCCCACAAAGTAGCGTTTATTTTGGTGAAATCATGCAATTCTGTCAAAGATGTCTAGGTCCACCCGTGTTACAAAACAAGTTGGTTGTGATAGGAATGACACATCTCATGTTAGGTTGGAGAGCTCAGATGAAGTCAGTATCAATAACGTTGCACAACCATGCCGTTAAGGTACAGTGATGGCTGTGACGCCGGGAACTGCCGATGCAGATGTCGTGGCAAATGTAAAACCTTGAGAACTTTGCCTTCTGGACATGAAATCAAGCTAGTTTTTTTCACAGCTGTAGAACTATAGGTGTCACCCTAGGGAACCTAAATTGGTAAAAGTGGGTCCTAGGAGATTGTTCTTAAATTAACTTATCATAGGCAACAAAGCAGCGTTTGTTTCGGTGAAATCATGCAGTTTGGTCAAAGATGTCTAGGTCCACCTGTGTTATGAAACGAGTTGGTTATGATAGAAATGGCACATCTCATGTTAGGGTGGAGTCCTTAGATGAATTTAGTATCAATTACGTCACACAACCATGCAGTTAATGTACTGTGATGCCTGTGACACCAGGATCTGCCGATGCATATGTCGTGGCAAATGTAAAACCTTGAGAACTTTGCCTTTTGGACATGGAATCAAGCTAGTTTAAACTACAGGCCTCACCCTAGTTAACATGAATTGGCAAAATAGGGTCCCTAGAGATTTTTCTAAAAATAACTTGTCATAGGCAACAAAGCATTGTTTGTTTCGGTGTAATCATACAATTCCATCAAAGATGTCTAGATCCACCCGTGTTACGAGATGAGTTGGTTGTGATAAGAATGGTAGATCTCATGTTAGGGTGGAGAGCATAGATGAAGTCAGTATCAATTACATCACACAACCATGCCATTAAGGTACCGTGATGGCTGCGACACCGAAAACTACCGATTTTGATGTCGTGGCAAATGTAAAACCTTGAGAAATTTGTCTTCTGGACATGAAATCAAGATAGGTTTTTTTTCATGGCTGTAGAACAATAGGGATCACCCTTGGAATACTTAATTGGTAAAAGTGGGTTCCTAGAGATTGTTCTAAAAATAACTTATCATAGGCAACAAAGCAGCATCAGTTTCGGTGAAATCATGCAATTTCGTCAAAGATGTTAGGGTCCACCCGTGTTGCAAAACGAGTTGGTTGTGATAGGAATGGCACATCTCATGTTAGGTTGGATAGCACTGATGAAGTTAGTGTTAATTACTTCACCCAACCAGGCAGTTAATGTACCATGATGGCCGTGACACTAGGAACTGCCGATGCATATGTCGTGGCAAATGCAAAACCTTAAGAAATTTGCCTTCTGGATATGGAATTGAGCTAGTTTTTTCTCACAGCTATAGAACTATAGCCCTCACCCTAGGGAACTTGAATTGGAAAAATTGGGACCATGGAGATTTTTCTAAAAATAACTTATAATAGGTAACAAAGCAGCGTTTGTTTCGGTGAAATAATGTAATTTCGTCAAAGATGTCTGGATCCACCCGTGTTACTAAATGAGTTGGTTGTGATAGGAATAGCACATCTCATGTTAGGGTGGAGAGCTCTGATGTAGTCAGGCTCAATTATGTCACACAACCATGTCGTTAAGGTACCGTGATGGCCATGACACCGGGGACTGCCGATGCAGATGTCGTGGCAAATATAAAACCATGAGAACTTTGCCTTTCGGACATGGAATCAAGCTAGGTTTTTTTTCATGGTTGCTAAACTACAAGCGCAACCCTTGGAAACCTAAATTGGCAAAAGTGAGTTTCTAGAGATTTTTTCTAAAAACAAATTATCATAGGTAACAAAGTAGCGTTTGTTTCGGTGAAAGAATGCAATTCCGTCAAAGATGTCTAGGTCCACCCGTGTAACAAAATGAGTTGGTTGTGATAGGAATGGCCTATCTCAAATTAGGGGGGAGAGCTTAGATGAAGTTTGTATTAATTACGTCTAACAACCGCGCATATAAGGTACCGTAATGGCCATGACACCAGGAACTATCGATGCAGATGTCGTGGCAAATGTAAAACCTTGACAACTTTGCCTTTTGTACATGGAATCGAGCAAGGTTTTTATGGCTACACAACTAGATGCCTCACCCTAGGAAACATAAATTGGTAAAAGTTGGTCCTTGGGGATTGTTCTAAAAATAACTTATCATAGGCAACAAACCAACGTCTATTTTGGTGAAATCATGCAATTTCATCAAAGATGTCTGGGTCCACCCATGTTATGAGATGAGTTGGTTGAAATAGGAATGGTAGATCTCATGTTAGGGTGGACAGCATAGATGAAGTCAGTATCAATTACGTCACACAACCATGCCATTAAGGTACCGTGATGGCCGCGACACCGAAAACTACCGATTTAGATGTCGTGGCAAATGTAAAACCTTGAGAAATTTGTCTTCTAGACATGGAATCAAGCTAGTTTTTTTCAAGGCTATAGAACTATAGGGCTCACCCTAGGAATACTGAATTGGTAAAAGTGGATCCCTAGAGATTGTTCTAAAAATAACTTATCATAGGCAACAAAGCAACATCAGTTTCAGTGAAATCATGCAGTTTCGTCAAAGATGTCTAGGTCCACCTATGTTATAAAACGAGTTGGTTTTGATAGAAATGGCACATCTCATGTTAGGGTGGAGTCCTTAGATGATGTTAGTATCAATTACGTCACACAACCACACAGTTAATGTACCGTGATGCCCGTGACACCGGGAACTGTTGATGCAGATGTCGGGGCAAATGTAAAACCTTTAAAACTTTGCCTTTCAGACATGGAATTGAGCTAATTTTTTTCATAGCTAATGAATTATAGCCCTCACCCTAGGGAACCTAAATTGGGAAAAGTGGGTCCCTAGAGATTGTTCTAAAAATAACTTATCATAGGCATCAAAACAGCTTTTGTTTCAGTGAAATCATGCAATTCCATCAAAGATGTCTGGTCCACCCTTGTTACGAAATGAATTAGTTGTGATAGGAATGGTATATCTCATGTTAGGTTAGAGAGCATAGATGAAGTCAGTATCAATTACATCGCACAACCACGCCATTAAGGTACCGTGATGGCTGTGACACCGAACGACCGATGCAGATGTCATGGCAAATGTAAAACCTTGAGGACTTTGCCTTCTGGGCATGAAATCAAGCTAGTTTTTTTGTGGCTGTAGAACTATAGGCCTCACCCTAGGAACCTGAATTGTCAAAAGTGGGTTCCTTGAGATTTTTCTAAAAATAACTTATCAGAGGCCACAAAGAAGCATTTGTTTTGGTTAAATCATGCAATTTTATCAATGATATTGGTCCACCCGTGTTACGAAACGAGTTGGTTGTGACAGGAATGACACATCTCATGTCAAGGTGGAGAGCTTAGATGAAATCAGTATCAATTATGTTGCACAACCACACCGTTAAGGTACCATGATGGCCATGACACTGGGGTCTACCGATGTAGATGTTGTGGCAAATGTAAAACATTAAGGATTTTGCCTTTCAGACATGGGATCGAGCTAGTTTTTTTCATGGCCATAGAACTATATGCCTCACTCTAGGGAACCTGAATTGGCAAAAGTGGGTTCCTAGAGATTTTTCTAAAAATAACTTATCATAGGCAACAAGGCAACATTTGTTTCGGTGAAATCGTATAATTTCATTAAAGATGTAAGGGACCACCTGTGTTACGAAACGAGTTAGTTGTGATAGGAATGGCATATCTCATGTTAGGGTGGAGAGTTTAGATTAAGTTAGTATCAATTATGTCATACAACCACAGAGTTAAGGTACCGTGATGGCTATGACACCGGAAACTGCGATGCATATGTCATGCCAAATGTAAAACCTTAAAAACTTTGCCTTTCGGACATGGAATTGAACTAGGTTTTTTTCATAGCTGCAAAACTATAAGCCTCACCCTAGGGAACCTAAATTGGTAAAATTGGGTCCCTAGAGATTGTTCAAAAAATAGCTTGTCATAGGCAACAAAGCAACGTTTATTTCAGTGAAATCATGCAATTCCGTCAAAGATGTGTGGGTCCACCCGTGTTACGAAAAAAGTTGGTTCTGAGAGGAATGGCACATCTCTTGTTAGGGTGGAGAGCTTAGATGAAGTCAGTATCAATTATGTCACACAACCAAGTAGCTAAGGTACTGTGATGGCCGCGACACCAGAAACTGCCAATTCATATGTCATGGCAAATGTAAAACATTGAGAACTTTGCTTTCTGGATATGGAATCAAGCTAGTTTTTTTTCACAGTTGCAGAACTATAGGCCTCACCCTAGGGAACCTGGATTGGTAAAAGTGTGTCCCTAGTGATTTTTCTCAAAATAACTTATCATGGGCAACAAAGCAGCGTCTGTTTTGGTGAAATCAAGCAATTCCGTCAAAGATGTCTGGGTCCACCCGTGTTACAAAACGAGTTGGTTGTGATAGGAATGACACATCTCATGTTAGGGTAGACAACTCAAATGAAGTTAGTATCAATTACCTCACACAACCACACCGTTAAGGTATCATGATGTCCGTGACACTAGGGACTACCGATGTAGATGTCGTGGCAAATATAAAATCCTAAAACTTTGCATTCGAACATGGGAATTGAGCTAGTTTTTTTTCATGGATGTAGTA
>CM036189.1:3655460-3669788 GCA_020631735.1 Saccharum officinarum | reverse complement strand
TTTTTTCATGGCTATAGAACTATAAGCCTCACCCTAGGGAACTAGAATTGGAAAAAGTGGGTCCCTAGAGATTTTTTGAAAATAACTTATCATAGGCAACAAAAGTTTGGTGAAATCATGCAATTCCTTCAAAGAAGTCTGGGTCCACCCGTGTTACTAATGAGTTTTGTTGTATAGGAATGGACATATCTCATGTTAGGGTGGAGAGCTTAGATGAAGTCAGTATCAATTATGTCACACAACCACGCGTTAAGGTACCGTGATGGCCGTGACACCAGAAACTATCGATTCAATGTCGTGGCAAATGTAAAACCTTGAGAAATTTGCTTCTGGACATGGAATCAAGCTAGGTTTTTTTCATGGCTATAAAACTATAGGCCTCACCCTAGGAACCTGAATTGGCAAAAGTGAGTCCCTAGAGATTTTTCTAAAAATAACTTATCATAGGCAACAAAGCAGTGTTTGTTTTGGTGAAATAATGCAATTCCATCAAAGATGTCTGGGTCCACCCGTATTACAAATGAGTTGGTTGTTATAGGAATGGACACATCTCTGTAGGGTGGAGAGCTTAGATGAAGTTAGCATCAATTATGTCACACAAACCATGCCAAAAGGTACCGTGATGGCCGCGACACCGAAACTGCCGATTCAGATGTCGTGGCAAATGTAAAACCTTGAGAAATTTGCCTTCTGGACATGGAATCGAGCTAGTTTTTCATGACTATAGAACTATAGGACTCACCCTAGGGAACCTAAATTAGCAAAAGTGGGTTCCTAGAGATTTTTTCTAAAAATAACTTATCATAGACAACAAGGAGTGTTTGTTTCGGTGAAATAATGTAATTCCATCAAAGATGTCTGGCTCCACCCGTCTTATAAATGATGTTGGTTGTGATAGGAATGGCAAATCTCGTATTAGGGTGGAGAGCTCTGATGAAGTTCTTTCAACTACATCACATAACCACGCAGTTAATGTACCATGATGTCGCGACACCGGGAACTGTCGATGCATATGTTGTGGCAAATGTAAAAACTTGAGAAATTTGCCTTCTGGACATGGAATCAAGCTAGGTTTTTTCATGGCTACAAAACTATAGGCCTCACCCTAGGGAACCTAAATTGGTAAAGTGAGTCCTAGAGATTTTTCTAAAATAACCTATCATAGGCAACAAAGCAGTGTTTGTTTTGGTGAAATCATGCAATTCTATCAAAAATGTCTGGGTCACCCATGTTACAAAATGAGTTGGTTGTGACTGGAATGGCACATCCCATGTAGGGTGGAGAGCTTAGATGAAGTTAGTATCAATTATGTGCACAACTACGCCGTTAAGGTACCGTGATGGTGTGACACGGAAACTGCCGATTCAGATGTCATGGCAAATGTAAAACCTTGAGAAATTTGAATTCTAGACATGGAATCGAGCTAGTTTTTTTCATGGCTATAGAAACCATAGGCCTCACCCAAGGAAACTTGAATTGGTAAAAGTGGTTCCTGGAGATTTTTCTAAAATAACTTATCATAGGCAACAAAGTAGTGTTTGTTTCGGTGAAATCATGCAATTCCATCAAAGATCTCTGGGTCCACCGTGTTATGAAATGAGTTGGTTGTGATAGGAATGGCACATCTTATGTTAAGGTAGAGAGCTTAGATGAAGTTAGTATCAATTATGTTGTAGAACCATGCCGTTAAGGTACCATGATGGCGCGACACCGGAAACTGCCGATTAAGATGTCGTGGCAAATGTAAAACCTTAAGAAATTTGCCTTCTTGACATGGAATCAAGCTAGGTTTTTTCATGGCTACAAAACTATAGCCTCACCGTAGGGAATCTGAATTGGAAAAAGTGAGTCCCTAGGGATTTTTCTAAAAATAACTTATCATAGGCAACAAAGTAGTGTTTGTTTTGCTGAATCATGCAATTCCAACAAAGATGTCTAGGTCCACCGTGTTACGAAATGAGTTGGTTGTGATAGGAATGGCACATCTCATGTTAGGGTGGAGAGCTTAGATGAAGTCAATATCAATTATGTTGCACAACCACGCCGTTAAGGTACTGTGATGGCCGTGACACCGAGCACTGTCGATTCATGTCGTGGCAAATGTAAAACCTTGAGAAATTTGCCTTCTGGACATGGAATCGAGCTAGTTTTTTTTCACGACTGTAGAACTATAGGCCTCACCCTAGTGAACCTAAATTGGCAAAAGTGGTTCCTATAGATTTTTCTAAAAATAACTTATCATAGGCAACAAAGTAGCGTTTGTTTTGGTGAAATAATTTATTCATCAAGATGTCTGGCTTCACCCGTCTGTTATGAAATGAGTTGGTTGTGATAGGAATGGCACATCTCATATTAGGGTGGACAGCTTTAACGAAGTTTGTATCAACTACGTCACTGAACCACGCAGTTGTTGTACCATGACGGCCGCAACACCGGGAACTGCCGATGTGTATGTCGTGGCAAATGTAAAACCTTGAGAACTTTGCCGTCCAGACCTGGAATCAATCTTGTTTTTTTCATAGCTGTAGAACTGAAGTCCCCACCCTAGGGAACCTATATTGGCAAAAGTGGGTCCTATTGATTTTTCTAAAAATAACTTATTATAGGCAATATAGGCAATAAAGCAGTGTTTGTTTCAGTGAAATCATGCAATTCCGTTAAAGATGTCTGGGCCCACCCGTGTTATGAAATGAGTTAGTTGTGATAGGAATGGCACATCTCATGTTAGGGTGGAGAGCATACATGAAGTCAATATCAATTATGTCGTACAACCATGCCGTTAAGGTACCGTGATGGCCGTGATATCGGAAACTACCGATGCAGAGGTCGTCGCAAATGTAAAACCTTGAGAAATTTGCCATCTAGACATGAAATCGAGCTAGATTTTTTTCATAGCTATAGAACTATAATCCTCACCATAGGTAATCTGAATTGGCAAAAGTAGAACTCTAAAGATTTTTTTAAAAATAACTTATCATAGGCCATGAAATCATGTAATTCCATGAAAGATGACTAGGTCCACTCGTGTTACTAAATGAGTTGGTTGTGACACGAATAGCACACCTCAAGTTAGGGTGGAGAGCTAAGATTAAGTATATCAATTACATCACACAACCACACCATTAAGGTACCATGATGGCCGCGACACCAGGAACTACCGATTCAGAAGTCGTGGTAAATGTAAAACATTGAGAAATTTGCCTTCTGGAAATGGAATCGAGCTATGTTTTTTTTGTAGCTATAGAACTATAGGCCTCACCCTAGGGAACCTGAATTAGCAAAAGTGGGTCCTTGGAGATTTTTCAAAAAAATAACTTATCGTAGGCAACAAAGCAGTGTTTATTTTGTTGAAATAATGCAATTCCGTAAATGATGTATGTGTCCTCCCGTGTTATGAAATGAGTTGGTTGTGATAGGAATGGCACATCTCATGTTAGGGTGGAGGGCTCTGATGATGTCAGTATCAATTACGTCACACAACCACACAGTTAATGTATCGTGATGGTCGTGACACCGAGAACTGCCGATGCATATGTCGTGGCAAATGTAAGACCTTGAGAACTTTGCCTTCCGAACATGGAATCAAGCAAGTTTTTTTCATGGTTGTAGAACTATAGGCCTCACCCTAGGGAACCTAAATTAGCAAAATTGGGTCAATGGACACTTTTCTAAAAATAACTTATCATAGGCAACAAAGTTTTGTTTGTTTCAGTGAAATCATGCAATTTCGTCAAAGATGTCTAGGTCCTCCCGTGCTATGAGACAAGTTGGTTGTGACAGGAATGGAAGATCTCATGTTAGGGTGGAGAACTTAGATGAATTCAGTATCAATTACATCACACAGCCACGCTGTTAAGGTACCGTGATGGCTGTGACACCGAAAACTGTTGATTTAGATGTCATGGCAAATGTAAAACCTTGAGAAATTTGTCTTCTGGACATGGAATCAAGCTAGGTTTTTTATGGCTATAGAACTATAGGCCTCACCCTAAGGAATCTGAGTTGGTAAAGTGGGACCCTAGAGAT
The DNA here is from genome assembly GCA_020631735.1 of Saccharum officinarum. Taxonomy (NCBI): domain Eukaryota; kingdom Viridiplantae; phylum Streptophyta; class Magnoliopsida; order Poales; family Poaceae; genus Saccharum; species Saccharum officinarum. Next base: position 3,665,762 of record CM036189.1, on the reverse strand, counting down.
TTAAAAAAAACATATCATAGGCAACAAAGCAGTGTTTGTTTTGGTGAAATCATGCAATTCCATCAAAGATGTCTGGGTCCACCTGTGTTACGAAATGAGTTGGTTGTGACAGGAATGGAACATCTCATGTTAGGCTAGAGAGCTGAGATGAAGTCAACATCAATTTTGTCACACAACCTCACCGTTAAGGTACCATGATGGCCGCGACACCAGGAACTACCAATATAGATGTCGTGGGAAATGTAAAACCTTGAGAACTTTGCCTTCTTGACATGGAATCGAGCTAGATTTTTTTCATGGCTATAGAACTATAGGCCTCACCCCTAGAAACCTAAATTGGTAAAAGTGGGTGCTTGGAGATTGTTCTAAAAATAACTTATCATAGGTAACAAAGCAATGTCTGTTTCGGTGAAATCATGCAATTCCGTTAAAGATGTCTGGGTCCTACCGTATTACAAAACAAGTTGGTTGTGACAGGAATGACACATCTCATGTTAGGGTGGAGAGCTTAGATGTAGTTAGTATCAATTATGTCATACAACCACACAGTTAATGTACTGTGATGGCCACGACACTGAGAACTGTCGATGGATATGTCGTGACAAATGTAGAACCTTGAGAACTTTGCCTTCTAGACGTGGATTCAAGCTAGTTTTTTTCATGGCTTCACAACTAAAGGCCTCACCTTAGGGAACCTAAATTAGCAAAAGTGGGTGAATGGAGATTTTTCTAAAAATAACTTATCATAGGCAACAAAGCTGTGTTTGTTTCGGTGAAATCATGCAATTTCATCAAAGATGTCTAGGTCCTCCCGTGCTATGAGACAAGTTGGTTGTGACAGGAATGGAGGATCTCATGTTAGGGTGGAGAGCTTAGATGAATTCAGTATCAATTACATCACACAACCATGCCATTAAGGTACCGTGATGGCCGCGACACCGAAAACTGTTGATTCAGATGTCGTGGCAAATGTAAAACCTTAAAAAATTTGTCTTCTGGACATAGAATTGAGCTAGATTTTTTATGGCTATAGAACTATAGGCCTCACCCGAAGGAACCTGAGTTGGTAAAGTGGGTCCCAAGAGATTTTTCTAAAAATAACTTATCATAGGCAACAAAGCAGTGTTTGTTTCGGTGTAATCATGCAATTCCATCAAAGATGTCTGGGTCCACCTGTGTTACGAAATGAGTTGGTTGTGATAGGAATGGAACATCTCATGTTAGGCTAGAGAGCTGAGATGAGGTCAACATCAATTATGTCACAGAACCTCACTATTAAGGTACCATGATGGCCGTGACATCAGGAACTACCGATACAGATGTCGTGGCAAATGTAAAACCTTGAGAACTTTGTCTTCTTGACATAGAATCGAGCTAGATTTTTTTCATGGCTATAGAACTATAGGCCTCACCCCTAGAAACCTAAATTGGTAAAAGTGGGTGCTTAGAGATTGTTCTAAAAATAACTTATCATAGGCAACAAAACAACGTCTATTTTGGTGAAATCGTGCAATTCCATCAAAGATGTCTGGGTCCTACCGTATTACAGAACAAGTTGGTTGTGATAGGAATGACACATATTATGTTAGGGTGGAGAGGTTAGATGAAGTTAGTATCAATTATGTCATACAACCACACAGTTAATGTACCATGATGGCCACGACACCGAGAACTGTCGATAGATATGTCATAACAAATGTAGAACCTTGAGAACTTTGCCTTCCAGACGTGGATTCAAGCTAGTTTTTTTCATGGCTTCACAACTAAAGGCCTCACCTTAGGGAACCTAAATTAGCAAAAGTAGGTCCCTAGAGACTTTTCTAAAAATAACTTAGCATAGGCAACAAAGCAGTATTTGTTTCGGTGAAATCATGCAATTCCATCAATGATGTCTGGGTCCACCCGTGTTTCAAAATGAGTTGGTTGTGATAAGAATGGAACATCTCATGTTAGGATAGAGAGTTGAGATGAAGTCAATATGGATTATGTCACACAACCTCGCCATTAAGGTATCATGATTTCTGTGACACCAGGAACTATCGATATAGATGTCATGGCAAATGTAAAACCTTGATTACTTTGCCTTCTGGACATGGAATCGAGCTATATTTTTTTCATAGCTATAGAACTATAGGCCTCACCCCTAGAAACTAGAATTGGTAAAAGTGGGTGTCTAGAGATTATTCTAAAAATAACTTATCATAGGTAACAAAGTAGCGTCTATTTTGCTGAAATGATGCAATTCCATCAAAGATGTTTGCGTCCAACCGTATTACAAAACAAGTTGGTTGTGACAAGAATGACACATCTCATGTTAGGGTGGAGGGCTCTGATGAAGTCAGTGTTGGGTAATTTAATGCACACAGGAAAAGATGCGCAAGCACATGAATACCGATGTAGCTTTCACCCGGGAGTGTTCGAAGGTATCGATTTCCACGGGGAACATGAAGTGTGCTAGAAGAATTAAGAATGTCCAAGGAAAGGGTAATTATAGGGTAGAGAGGGTTTTTAGGGTTTTCTAAGTGGTTCTATCTTATCGAAGGCTTACTCTATTTTACCTACTTCAGAGCAACAGTACCTTTCTGACTCTCAAAAAAGATTGGGAAGGAAGTAGTCAGGGGAAGGCTACTAAAAAGCTCTATGAAACACCAACCCTAACGTGGTGGATTACAAAGACCGGATAGAGCTATCACCTCTGTGGGTTACCACAACTAACCGGAGGATTGGACGCAAACTCTGGTAAACCCTAGTCTAGACGCCATGTCTACACTAGCGCTTACTACTCTAATTACCTAGGATAACTAGAGCATTCAATACGAGCGGAGATCCAGTAAATATAATAAAGCAAGAACTAAAACTAAATAAAATACTTAGAAATAAATGTTGAAGAACCTGGAGATTGCTCAAGATGAACCAAATGTTGTAGAAGTACAATTTCGAGGAAGATCCGATAGATTCGGCTCCTCCTTAGCTCTCTCCTCTCCTCTCTCCCTCTTCTCTAGTTTACAACTAGATGAACTAGAACTAGAACTAGAAGTTGAACTAGAAGAACTAGAACTAGACGATCATCTAGAGGGATCTCTACTTCTACTTGGATGGAGGGGTGAAACCCTAGCTTTTGCTCTGGATGTAGCTAATGAAGATGGAGATGGCCTGAGGGAGGGGGTCTGCCCCTACTTATATAGCTCGGTAGGGTGAACCGCAGCCCTCGGATCAAACTGACTTGAAACAATGGTTGAGATGCGTCGTAGAGGTCAGTTAGAGGCCGTCACGTGAAGCTGGTCTCACTTGGAGGTGGGCCTAGGCCAGCTACCCTGACATGTGGGGCCGGCCGGCCCCACTTATTAGCCTCCGGGCTCTCGCTTTATTCCTGTGCCTTCTCGTGTGCTGTAGAACCTTCCCGTCAATTTTCGTAGAATTCCGACTTGATTTGGTTCGATTTCTTGACTCCTACTGCTTCTTGGCTTATTCTGTTTTTATCCCTGAAAATTCACAATTCACCAAAGCTGTGGAAATTGTTATGTTAGTCCCTAAAACTCTTGCTTGGTGATGGTTCTGGAGTCTTCTAGAATCTTCCGAGTCGTATCCATCGGGGACTTTCTCTCTAGAACTCCAAATATAGCAACTGATATGTCCGTTTTGATCGTCTCGACGAGCTTTTCACAATGGTGTGCTCTGTTTCATCACTTGAGGTACTTTTATGTGGTAAAATATTAAATATCCTACAAAACAAGTGAGAATAACACAACTCGTGGAACTCGTTAGAACAAAAGGAAAAAGTCTACTTGACCCCTGAACTATCAGCTAGTGTCTAACCTACACCCCTAACTATAAAACCATCTATTTTACACCCCAAACTTTTTAAAACTGTTCAAATTACACCCTGGAGTGGTTTTGGACGGCGGTTTTGCTACAGTAACCATGTTTTGCTACAGTAACAACGGTTTTGACTTTTCCTTTTTCTATTTATTTTCGCTGAATCTTCGAAAAATCATAGTAAATCATAGAAAAATCATAAAATAGAAAAATCTAATTTTGTTGGACTCCACATGAGTAGATCTACACAATGAATATATAATATAGTATGCTTTAGTACAAATTTTTTCTGTAGCTTTAAATTAGTTAGAAAATCAAATTTTGTCTGTAATTAATTAGAATAATTCATATCTACAGGTTTTGTGGTCAAATTGTGGTTAAATTTTTATAGTGAACTAATTATTATATGCTTGAACAGTAGTAAAATTTTTTATACTGATTGGATTATGTATAATTTAGTTATAGATTTATTTATATTTAACAAGCATAAACCTAAACGTAAACCTAAATAAATCTATAACTAAGCTATATATGATCCAATGAGTATGAAATTTTTACTATAGTTCAAGCATATAATAATAACCCCATTATAAAAATTTCACCACAATTGTACCCTAGAAGTTGTAGCTATGAATTATTCCAATTAATTATAGACAAAATTCGATTTTCTAACTAATTTAAAGCTATAGAAAAAATTTATACTAAAACATACTATATTATATGTCCATTGTGTAGATCTACTCATGTGGAGTCCAATAAAATTAGATTTTCTATTTTATGATTTTTTGTGATTTATTATGATTTTTCAAAGATTCAGCAGAAATAAATAGAAAAAGTCAAAACCGCAGTTACTGTAGAAAAACCATGGTTACTCCTACAACTATGCTTTGTAGTTCATTTCATTCTTTTTCATGGAATAGTTGATGGTTAAAAATGAGCATTAGTGATCGTCAATAGTCAGTATCAATTACGTCATACAACCACGCAGTTAATGTACCGTGATGGCCGTGACACCGAGAACTGCCAATGCATATGTCATGGCAAATGTAGAACATTGAGAACTTTGCCTTCCACACATGGGTCCCTGAAGACTTTTCCAAAAATAAATTATCATCATCAATAAAGCAGTGTTTGTTTTGGTAAAATCTTGCAATTCCGTCAAAGATATCTGGGTCACCCGTGTTATGAAATTAGTTGGTTGTGATAGGAATGAAACATCTCATGTTAGGGTGGAGAGCTTAAATCAAGTCAGTATCAATTATGTTGCACAACCACACCGTTAAGGTACTATGATGTCCGTGACACCGGGAACTGCCGATTCAGATGTCGTGGCAAATGTAAAACCTTGAGAAATTTGACTTCTAGACATAGAATCAAGCTAGGTCTTTTTTCCATGGCTCCAAAACTATTGGCCTCACCCTAAGGAACTTGAATTGGCCAAAGTGGGTCCCTGGAGATCTTTCTAAAAATAACTTATCATTGGTGAGAAAGCAGTGTTTGTTTTGTTGAAATCATACAATTCCGTCAAAGATGTCTGGGCCACCCGTGTTACAAAATGAGTTGGTTGTGACTGGAATGGCATATTTCATGTTACGGTGGAAAGCTTAGATGAAGTCAGTATCAATTATGTTGCACAACCATGCCATTAAGGTACCATGATGGTCGCGACATCAGAAATTGCCGATTTAGATGTCGTGGCAAATGAAAAACCTTGAAAAATTTGTCTTCTAGAAATGAAATTGAGCTAGTTTTTTTCATGACTATAGAAACATAGGCCTCGCCTGAGGGAAACCAAATTGGCAAAAGTGGGTCCCTAGAGATTTCTCTAAAAATAACTTATCATAGGCAACAAAGCAGCGTTTGTTTTGGTGAAATAATGTAATTCCATCAAAGATGTCTGGCTCCACCCATGTTATGAAATGAGTTGGTTGTGATAGGAATGGCACATCTCATGTTAGGGTGGAGAGCTCTAATGAAGTTAGTATCAACTATATCACACAACCACACAGTTAATGTTCCGTGATGGCCGCGACACCGGAAATTGCCGATGCATATGTCGTGGCAAATGTAGAACCTTGAGAACTTTGCCTTCTAGACATGGAATCAAGCTAGTTTTTTTCATGGCTGTAGAACTATAGGCCTCCCCCTAGGGAACCTAAATTGGCAAAAGTGGGTCCCTGGAGACTTTTCTATAAACAACTTATCATTGGCAACAAAGAGTGTTTCTTTCGGTGAAATCATGCAATTCTAACAAAGATGTCTGGGTCCACCCGTGTTATGAAACAAGTTGGTTGTGATAAGAATGGCACATCTCTTGTTAGGGTGGAGAGCTTAGATGAAGTCAGTATCAATTACGTCGCACAACCACACCATTAACGTACCGTGATGGCCGCGACACCGAAAACTGCCGATGTAGATGTCATAGCAATTGTAAAACCTTGAGAAATTTGCCATCTGGACATGGAATCGAGCTAGGTTTTTTTTGTAGCTATAGAACTATAAGCCTCACTCTAGGAAACCTAAATTGGCAAAAGTGGGTGCATAGAGATTTTTCTAAAAACAACTTATCCTAGGCAACATAGAAGTGTTTGTTTCGGTAAAATCATGTAATTCCATCAAAGATGACTGGGTCCACCCGTGTTACTAAACGAGTTGGTTGTGAGTGGAATGGAACATCTCATGTTAGGGTGTAGAGCTTAGATGAAGTCAGTCCCAATGACTTTGCACAACCACACTGTTAAGGTACCATGACGGCCGCGACACTAGGAACTATCGATTCAGATGTCGTGGCAAAAGTAAAACTTTGATAAATTTGCCTTCTGGACATGAAATTGAGCTAGTTTTTTTTCATGATAATAGAATTATAGGCCTCATGCCAGTGAACCTAAATAGGCAAAAGTGGGTCCCTATAGATTTTTCTCAAAATAACTTATCATAGGCAACAAAGTAGCGTTTGTTTTGGTGAAATAATGCAATTCCATCAAAGATGTCTGGGTCCACCCGTGTTATGAAATGAGTTGACTTTGATAGGAATGGCACATCTTTTTTTAGGGTGGAGAGCTTTGATGAAGTCCGTATCAACTACATCACACAACCACACCGTTAATGTACCGTGATGGCCGCGACACCAGTGATTGCTGATGCATATGTCGTGGCAAATGTAAAACCTTGAGAACTTTGCCTTCTAGACGTGGAGTCAAGCTTGTTTTTTTTCATAGCTGCACAACCACAGGCCTCACCTTAGGGAACCTGAATTGGCAAAAGTGGGTCCCTGAAGACTTTTCTAAAAATAACATATCATAGGCAACAAAGCAGTGTTTGTTTTCGGTGAAATCATTCAATTCCATCAAAGATGTCTGTGTTCACCCGTGTTACGAAACGAGTTGGTTGTGATAGGAATGGCACATCTCATGTTAGGGTGGAGAGATCTGATGAAGTTAGTATCAACTACATCACACAACCACGTAGTTAATGTTCCGTGATGGCCGCGACCCCGGGAACTGCCGATGCATATGTCGTGGCAAATGTAGAACCTTGAGAACTTTGCCTTCCAAACTTGGAATCAAGCTAGTTTTTTCATGGTTGTAGAACTATAGGCCTCACCCTAGGGAACCTAAATTGGCAATAGTGGGTCCCTAGAGACTTTTCTAAAAAAACTTATCATAGGCAATAAAGCTGTGTTTGTTTCAGTGAATTCATGCAATTCTATATATATATATATATATATATATATATATATATATATATATATATATATATATATATATATATATATATATATATATATATATATATATATATATATATATATATATATATATATATATATATATATATATATAACTTTTACTTGTTTACTGCATTAAGTTGTAGGAGTTGGGGTGAAAACACTTGTTGCATTATATCTATCCTTGTCTAGATATAGAACTTGAATCCCAATTTAAGTTTAGGCACGTGTTAGTGCTTAGCTTGCTTAGTGCGGTATAAGTCGGGTGATTTCTGGTCATCCACGAGATTTAGGTGAAGTGGGTCACGAGTGGCTATGTTGGCTATCGTGGATGGAACCATGCTTAAAGATGAATTTGAGACCGGGCGGGAGTTCGATAGTGCAGCCGCAAGACACTTCACATCTTGGGTGCAAAGCTATGCCCGTCTGAGTCGTTTAAGGACCGATTCGCTGTACGTCCTTGAGTCATGTTGAACGCAGTCTAACACTTAGTTGGTCGGATAAGCAGTTTTGACCATGAAGCCGAGTAATACAGTTCAGGCCGGGAATCAAAGGGTAGGTCGCATCTTGGAGGAAGTAAGGATGTGCTTGGGGACATTAGCATGAAACCAAGGGGGGGTTAAAGTCCCTATCACCTAGCAGAGTGTCGCCCTTAGGGATGCAGCATTAGTTGGACCCGTGACTCTGGAATTGTACAAAAGGTGGCTTGTGTGACCCTGGCAAGGGCCTACGTGGTGAGTGTTAGAAGTACCCCTCCAGCTGGATAGGAATTTGATTCAAATCGTTGTCGCTCCTGGTTAGTGAGCATTTGACTTGAGCAGCAGCAATGTAGATCTCATTAATTGAATAGATGGTTAACCTGCTATGGTTATTATGGTTTGTTTAATCATCACATGATTGTTTAGTATAGGTGCTAACATAGCTGACAGGTTAATGCTAAAAGCAAATGCTAGTACAGGTTAAAAGAGTTAACTTTATTTATGCTTTTCCGCAAAACATGATGCCAGCCAGCTCCACTTTAAGAAAGCCTTGCATGATCCTTGGTGTCTTTTATTTTCTATTTCCACAGGTATGTCTAGCTGAGTACATTCCTGTACTCAGGGTTTATTCCTTCCTGTTGCAGATGACATGCTTTATCAGGGCTTCTGCAAGAACTGCCTCCACCCTGCAGGTGATGAGGACTAGATCACTTGGGCATGATCATCTGTTAGTTACATACCTTAATGCTTTTGTGGGATGATGATCTGTAAGACTGGCAATCATATTTGAACTAAGTGTGTGTGTGTTTATGCTTCTGCTACTTTATAAACTTGGTTTGTAATAATTGTGACTCCGTGGTGTTGTAAGTCCATTTCTGAACTGTCGTGAAATGTAAATGTGTGATGTGTTATGTTGAATGATGCGATCTTGGTTGTAAGCGAGTTGGTTTGAAATCCTTCATGGTTTCGATTGACTACTAGGATTATATGGGCTCAAGTTCAAAAATTTGAGCGTTTCGATGCTTGTTTTTGTACTTGTGCTCTTATAATTTGGTTGGTTCTATTACACGTGGAGTCAAGCTAGTTTTTTCATAGCTGCACAACCACGGGCCTCACCTTAGGGAACCTGAATTGTTAAAAGTGGGTCCCTGAAGACTTTTCTAAAAATAACATATCATAGGCAACAAAGCAATGTTTGTTTTCGGTGAAATCATGTAATTCCATCAAAGATGTCTGGGTTCACCCGTGTTACGAAACGAGTTGGTTGTGATAGGAATGGCACATATCATATTAGGGTGGAGAGCTTAGATGAAGTTAGTATCAATTACGTCACATAACCACGCTGTTAAGGTACTGTGATGGCCGCGACATCAGAAACTACCGATTCAGATGTCGTGGCAAATGTAAAACCTTAAGAAATTTACCTTCTAGACATGGAATAGAGCTAGTTTTTTTTCACGACTATAGAACTATAGGCCTCACCTAAGGGAACCCAAATTAGCAAAAGTGGGTCCATAGATATTTTTCTAAAAATAACTTATCATAGGCAACAAAGCAGCGTTTGTTTCGGTGAAATAATGTAATTCCATCAAAGATGTCTGTCTGCACCCATGTTATGAAATGAGTTGGTTGTGATAGGAATGACACATCTCATGTTAGGGTGGAGAGCTCTGATGAAGTTAGTATCAACTACATCACACAACCACGCAGTTAATGTTCAGTGATGGCTGTGACACCGAGAACTGCCGATGCATATGTCATGGCAAATGTAGAACCTTGAGAACTTTGCCTTCTAGACATGGAATCAAGCTAGTTTTTTTCATGGCTGTAGAACTATAGGACTCACCCTAGGGAACCTGAATTGACAAAAGCGGGTCCTTGGAGACTTTTCTAAAAACAACTTATCATAGGCAATAAAGGAGTGTTTGTTTCGGTGAAATCATGCAATTCTATCAAAGATGTTTGGGTCCATCCATGTTATGAAACGAGTTGGTTGTGATAGTAATGGCACATCTCATGTTAGGGTGGAGAGCTTAGATGAAGTCAATATCAATTATGTCGCACAACCACACCATTAAGGTACTGTGATGGCCGCGACACCGAAAACTGCCGATGTAGATGTCGTGGCAAATGTAAAACCTTAAGAAATTTGCCATCTGGACATGGAATCGAGCTAGGTTTTTTTTATAGCTATAGAACTATAAGCCTCACCCTAGGAAACCTAAATTAGCAAAGTGGGTCCCTGAGATTTTTCTAAAAAACAACTTATCCTAGGCAACA
>CM036189.1:3592186-3655360 GCA_020631735.1 Saccharum officinarum | reverse complement strand
TTTTCAGCCATAAAAAAACTAGCTTGATTCCATGTTCGAAAGGCAAAGTGCTCAAGGTTTTACATTTGCCCCACGATATATTCATCGGTAGTTTCTCGGTGTCGCGGCCATTAGTGCATTAACTGCGTGGTTGTGTGACATAGTTGATATTGGCTACATTCAAGCTCTCCACCCTAACATGAGATGTGTCATTCATATCATAACCAACTCATTTCATAACACGGGTGGAGCCATACATCTTTGATGGAATTGCATTATTTCACCAAAACAAACGCTGCTTTGTTGCCTATGATAAGTTATTTTTTGAAAAAAATCTATTAAGAACCAGTTTGCCAATTTAGGTTCCCTGGGTTGAGGGCTATAGTTCTAAAGTCATGAAAAAAAACTAGCTTGATTCCATGCCCAGAAGGCAAATTTCTTAAGGTTTTACATTTGCCACGATATCTGAATCGGCAGTTTCAGATGTCGCGGCCATCACGGTACCTTAACGGTGTGGTTGTGCGACATAATTGATACTGACTTCATCTAAGCTCTCCACCCTAACATGATATGTGCCATTCCTATCTAACCAACTCATTTCATAACACGGGTGGAGCCAGACATATTGACGGAATTGCATGATATTCACCAAAAATACACTCCTTTGTTACTATAATAAGTTATTTTAGAAAATCTCTAGGGACCCACTTTTATGAACTCAGGTTCCCTAGAACGAGGCCTATAGTTTCTATAGCCATGAAAAAAACTAGCTCGATTCCATGTCAAAAGGCAAATTTCTCAAGGTTTTACATTTGCCACGACATCTGAATCGACAGTTCCGGTGTCACGGCCATCACGGTACCTTAACGACGTGGTGGTATGACGTAATTGATACTGCCTTCATGTAAGCTCTCCACCATAACATGAGATGTGCAATTCCTATCACAACCAACTCATTTTGTAACACGGGTGAACCCAGACATCTTTGATGGAATTGCTTGATTTCACCAAAATAAACACTACTTTATTGCCTATGATAAGTTATTTTTAGAAAAGTCTCCAGGAATCCACTTTTGCCAATTTAGGTTCCCTAGGGTGAGGCCTGTAGTTCTACAACCATGAAAAAAATAGCTTGATTCTATGTCCAGAAGGCAAAGTTCTCAAGGTTTTACATTTGCCACAACATATGCATCGGCAGTCCTAGTGTCACAGCCATCACGGTATATTAATTACGTGATTTTGTGACATAGTTGATAATAACTTCATCAAAGCTCTCCACTGTAACGTGATATGTGTCATTCCTATCACAACCAACTCATTTCGTAATACGGGTGGACCCAGACATCTTTGATGGAATTGCATTATTTCACCAAAACAAACATTGCTTTGTTGCCTATGATAAGTTATTTTTAGAAAAATCTCTATGGACTCACTTTTGCCAATTCAAGTTCCCTAGGGTGAGGCCTATAGTTTTGTAGCCATGAAAAAAAACCTAGCTTGATTCCATGTCCAGAAGGCAAATTTCTCAAAGTTTTACATTTGCCACAACATATGCATTTTCAGTTCCTGGTGTCACGACTATCACGGTACATTAACTGCGTGGTTATGTGATGTAGTTGATAAGAACTTCATTAGAGCTCTCCACCCTAATACGAGATGTGCCATTCCTATCAGAACCAACTCGTTTTATAAGACGGGTGGGGCCAGACATCTTAGATGGAATTACATTATTTCACCGAAAAACACACTCCTTTGTTGCCTATGATAAGTTATTTTTAGAAAAATCTCTAGGAAGCCACTTTTGCTAATTTAGGTTCCCTAGGGTGAGGCCTATATTCCTATAGTCATGAAAAAAACTAGCTCGATTCCATGCCCAGAAGGCAAATTTCTCAAGGTTTTACATTTGCCACGACATCTGAATCGGTAGTTTCCTGTGTCACAGCCATCACGGTACATTAACGGCGTGGTTGTGTGACATAATTGATACTGACTTCATCTAAGCTCTCCATCCTAACATGAGATGTGTTATTCCTTTCACAGCCAACTCATTTCGTAATATGGGTGGACCCAGACATCTTTGATGGAATTGCATTATTTCACCAAAACAAACATTGCTTTGTTGCCTATGATAAGTTATTTTTAGAAAAATCTCTTGGGACTCACTTTTGCCAATTCAGATTCCCTAGGGTGAGGCCTATAGTTTTTCAGCCATGAAAAACAACCTAGCTTGATTCCATGTCCAGAAGGCATATTTCTCAAGGTTTTACGTTTGCCACGACATCTGAATCGGCAGTTTCTGGTGTCACGGCCATCATGGTACCTTAACGGCGTGGTTGTGTGACATAATTGATACTGACATCATCTAAGCTCTCCAGCCTAACATGATATATGCCATTCCTATGACAACCAACTCCTTTAGTAACACAGGTGGACCCAGACTTCTTTGAAGGAATTGCGTGATTTCACCAAAACAAACACTTCTTTGTTACCTATGATAAGTTTTTTTGGAAAAATCTCATGGGACCTAGTTTTTCCAATTCTAGTTCCCTAGGGTGAGGCCTATAGTTCTATAGCCATGAAAAAATCATAGCTCGATTCCATGTCCAGAAGGCAAATTTCTCAAAGTTTTACATTTGCCACAACATATGTATCGACAGTTCCCGATGTCACGACTATCACGTTTCATTAACTGTGTGGTTATGTGATGTAGTTGATAAGAACTTCATCAGAGCTCTCCACCCTAATACGAGATGTACCGTTCCTATCACAACCAACTCATTTTATAAGACGGGTGGAGCCAGACATCATTGATGGAATTACATTATTTCACCGAAACAAACACTCCTTTGTTGCCTATAATAAGTTATTTTTAGAAAAATCTCTAGGAACCCACTTTTGCTATTTAGGTTCCCTAGGGTGAGGCTATAGTTTCTATAGATATGAAAAAAACTAGCTTGATTCCATGTCCAGAAGGCAAATTTCTCAATGTTTTACATTTGCCACGACATCTGAATTGGCAGTTTCCTGTGTCGCAGCCATCACGGTACCTTAACGATGTAGTTGTGTGACATAATTGATACTGACTTCATCTAAGCTCTCCACCATAACATGAGATGTGTCATTCCTATCACAACCAACTCATTTCGTAATACGAGTGGACCCAGACATCTTTGATGGAATTGCATTATTTCACCAAAACAAACACTGCTTTGTTGCCTATGATAAGTTATTTTTAGAAAAATCTCTTGGGACTCACTTTTGCCAATTCAGATTCCCTAGGGTGAGGCCTATAGTTTTTCAGCCATGAAAAACAACCTAGCTTGATTCCATGTCCAGAAGGCAAATTTCTCAAGGTTTTACGTTTTGCCACGACATCTGAATCGGCAGTTTCTGGTGTCACGGCCATCAATGGTACCTTAACGCGTGGTTGTGTGACATAATTGATACTGACATCATCTAAGCTCTCCACCCTAACATGAGATATGCCATTCTATGACAAACAACTCATTTAGTAACACAGGTGGACCCAGACTTCTTTGAAGGAATTGCGTGATTTCACCAAAACAAACACTTCTTTGTTACCTATGATAAGTTTTTTTTGGAAAATCTCATGGACCTACTTTTCCAATTCTAGTTCCTAGGGTGAGGCTATAGTTCTATAGCCATGAAAAAATCATATCTCGATTCCATGTCCAGAAGGCAAATTTCTCAAAGTTTTACATTTGCCACAACATATGTATCGACAGTTCCCGATGTCACGACTATCACGTTTCATTAACTGTGTGGTTATGTGATGTAGTTGATAAGAACTTCATCAGAGCTCTCCACCCTAATACGAGATGTACCGTTCCTATCATAACCAACTCATTTTATAAGACGGGTGGAGCCAGACATCATTGATGGAATTACATTATTTCACCGAAACAAACACTCCTTTGTTGCCTATAATAAGTTATTTTTAGAAAAATCTCTAGGAACCCACTTTTGCTAATTTAGGTTCCCTAGGGTGAGGCCTATATTTCTATAGATATGAAAAAAACTAGCTCAATTCCATGTCCAGAAGGCAAATTTCTCAATGTTTTACATTTGCCACGACATCTGAATTGGCAGTTTCCTGTGTCGCAGCCATCACGGTACCTTAACGATGTAGTTGTGTGACATAATTGATACTGACTTCATCTAAGCTCTCCACCATAACATGAGATGTGTCATTCCTATCACAACCAGCTCATTTCGTAATACGAGTGGACCCAGACATCTTTTATGGAATTGCATTATTTCACCAAAACAAACACTGCTTTGTTGCCTATGATAAGTTATTTTTAGAAAAATATCTAGGGACTCACTTTTGCCAATTCAGATTCCCTAGGGTGAGGCCTATAGTTTTGCACCGTGAAAAACAACCTAGCTTGATTCCATGTCTAGAAGGCATATTTCTCAAGGTTTTACGTTTGCCACGACATCTGAATCGGCAGTTTCTGGTGTCACGGCCATCATGGTACCTTAACGGCGTGGTTGTGCGACATAATTGATACTGACATCATCTAAGCTCTCCAGCCTAACATGAGATATGCCATTCCTATGACAACCAACTCGTTTAGTAACATGGGTGGACCCAGACTTCTTTGAAGGAATTGCGTGATTTCACCAAAAAAACACTGCTTTGTTTCCTATGATAAGTTTTTTTTGGAAAAATCTCTAGGGACCTAGTTTTTCCAATTCTAGTTCCCTAGGGTGAGGCCTATAGTTCTATAGCCATGAAAAAATCCTAGCTCGATTCCATGTCCAGAAGGCAAATTTCTCAAGGTTTTACATTTGCCATGACATCCGAATCGATAGTTTCCGTTGTCGTGGCCATCACGGTACCATAATGGCATGGTTCTGCCATGCAATTTATACTAACTTCATCTAAGTTCTCCACCCTAATATGAGATGTGCCATTCCTATCACAACCAACTCATTTAATAACATGGTTGGACCCAGACATCTTTGACGGAATTGTATGATTTCAACGAAACAAACACTACTCTATTGCCTACGAAAAGTTATTTTTAGAAAAGTCCCTAGGGAGCCACTTTTACCAATTTAGGTTCCCTAGGGTGAGGCCTGTAGTTTTTCAGCCATAAAAAAACTAGCTTGATTCCATGTTCGGAAGGCAAAGTGCTCAAGGTTTTACAATTGCCACGATATATTCATCGGCAGTTTCTCGGTGTCACGGCCATTATGGTGCATTAACTGCGTGGTTGTGTGACATAGTTGATATTGACTACATCCGAGCTCTCCACCCTAACATGAGATGTGTCATTCATATCATAACCAACTCATTTCATAACACGGGTGGAGCCAGACATCTTTGATGGAATTGCATTATTTCACCAAAACAAACACTGCTTTGTTGCCTATGATAAGTTATTTTTTGAAAAATCTATAAGAACCCACTTTTGCCAATTTAGGTTCCCTAGGTTGAGGCCTATTGTTCAATAGCCATAAAAAACTAGCTCGATTCCTTGTCCAAAAGGCAAGGTTCTCAAGGTTTTACATTTGCCACGACATCTGAATCGGCAGTTTCCGGTGTCACGGCCATCACGGTAGCTTAACGGCGTGGTGGTATGACATAATTGATACTGCCTTCATGTAAGATCTCCACTGTAACATGAGATGTGCAATTCCTATCACAACCAACTCGTTTCGTAACACGGGTGAACCCAGACATCTTTGATGGAATTGCTTGATTTCACCAAAATAAACACTGCTTTATTGCCTATGATAAGTTATTTTTAGAAAAGTCTCGAGGGATCCACTTTTGCCAATTTAGGTTCCCTAGGGTGAGGCCTGTAGTTCTACAACCATGAAAAAAACTAGCTTGATTCCATGTCCAGAAGGCAAAGTTCTCAAGGTTTTACATTTGCCACAACATATGCATCGGCAGTCCTAGTGTCGCGGCCATCACGGTATATTAACTATGTGATTGTGTGATGTAGTTGATAATAACTTCATCAAAGCTCTCCACCCTAACATGAGATGTGTCATTCCTATCACAACCAACCCATTTCGTAACACGGGTGGAGCCAAACATCTTTGATGGAATTGCATTATTTTACCGAAACAAACACTGCTTTGTTGCCTATGATAAGTTATTTTTAGAAAAAATCTCTAATAACCTACTTTTGCCAATTTAGGTTCCCTAGGGTGAGGCCTATAGTTCTATAGTCATGAAAAAACTAGCTTGAATCCATGTCAAGAAGACAAATTTCTTAAGGTTTTACATTTGCCACGACATCTGAATCGGCAGTTTCCGGTGTCACGGCCATCACGGTACCTTAACGGTGTGGTTGTGTGACATAATTGATACTGACTTCATCTAAGCTCTCCACCCTAACATGAGATGTGCCATTCTTATCACAACTGACTTATTTTATAACATGGGTGGACACAAACATCTTTGACGGAATTGCATGATTTCACCAAAACAAACACTGATTTGTTGCCTATGATAAGTTAATTTTAGAAAAGTCTATAGGGCCCACTTTTGTGAACTTAGGTTCCCTAGTATGAGGCCTATAGTTCTATAGCCATAAAAAAACTAGCTCGATTCCATGTCCAGAAGGCAAATTTCTCCTGGTTTTTTTTTTTCTGTGCTACCCGCGTTGGCCTAGCTTTGCTATATATATGTATATATATAGACAATAGATAATAATGGTTATATGGCAAAGGCAACTGTCGTGAAGGAGATTGCTATTTATGGATGGGCATGGCGTGATGAATACGGAGTGGATTGGAAAGGAAAACAAAAATTGATAGGTTACGAGAGCCGGTGCTGCCTAGCATCATCAAGATTCAAGTACGTGGCCTGACTACTTTGATCCGTACAAGCCATGTCCGTTCCCTGCTTTCCTCGTAATACTCTGAACCGAATACGGTTAACTGGATTGATGCTGTATGTGCATAGGACAACCCAACTTTATTTTGCAAATAGATTTGATCGGAATTTTTGGGAAGCGGAAACCAACACGGTGTCCTGCACCACACACCTTTCCAATTCCAATCCATCGATCATAGCAATAGCAGCTGTTTGCTGTTCCACGTCATCAACAACAGGTTGAATTATGGCAGTACCTTCTGCTCCCTTGCTCTGTTGCTTGCTAGTCTTCACATGGCCAGATGTATCATCTTCTGCCTCTTTGATCCACAATCACGATGATTCACCGGAGCATGGCAGACAAAACTCCAGCAAGCAAGTCGACGCGGCAAGGGCGCGACGCAGGCAGGGACGACGCGGGTCCGGGATGGCCGCGACACACGACGAAAACACCGGCCTGCTCGGAGTGGAAGCGGAATTCGCTGGAGATGTCCGAGGTGGCCGGAAAAGTTCGCCGAACCTTCGTCGGAAGTTCGCCGGAACACAAGTTGTAGATGCAGAACTTCGGCGAGAGGTGGAGGGAGCTACGAGCGGCGGCTCGCGATAAGGGTTGTACTTCTGAAACCAGGGCGTCGAGGGCTACGCCGGCATATATATAGTCGTAGAGTTTGGAAACTTTTCGGATTTTCTTAATTTCAGGATTATTTTAATTCCGCGAATAAAATAATTCCAGAAATCTAGAAATTACCTTTTTGCCGTGAAAAATAGTCGGAGCTCAGAAAAATCACGGGAAAAATCCTGGAGACTATTGGAAAGATAAGTAACTCAACTAAATGAGTTTGAGCTCATGAAAAGATGGATGAAGAGATCAAGGAAAAAGATTAAGCTCACGGAAATTGAAATTTTAAATCCAGAAAATGCCAAAAAAATTTCCGGTGAGAAGTAAACGTCGTCCTATGGTATTTTGAAAATAATAGCACTCACCAACACCAAAGACAAGCATCACACAAACACCACATTATCAAATTAATATGAAAAAGTTTAAAACCACAATTATCTATATTTAAATTAGTAGCAACTTAACTTATCTAATAAATTTATTCAAATATTGAAATCATTTATTTTTATTTAGTATTTTTCATGCACAACCTAAAATAGGAAATTTTGGGTGTGACAAATTCCTATCACAACCAACTCGTTTCGTAACACGGGTGAACCCAGACATCTTTGATGGAATTGCTTGATTTCACCAAAATAAACACTGCTTTATTGCCTATGATAAGTTATTTTTAGAAAAGTCTCCAGGGATCCACTTTTGCCAATTTAGGTTCCCTAGGGTGAGGCCTGTAGTTCTACAACCATGAAAAAAACTAGCTTGATTCCATGTCCAGAAGGCAAAGTTCTCAAGGTTTTACATTTGCCACAACATATGCATCGGCAGTCCTAGTGTCGCGGCCATCACGGTATATTAACTATGTGATTGTGTGATGTAGTTGATAATAACTTCATCAAAGCTCTCCACCCTAACATGAGATGTGTCATTCCTATCACAACCAACCCATTTCGTAACACGGGTGGAGCCAAACATCTTTGATGGAATTGCATTATTTTACCGAAACAAACACTGCTTTGTTGCCTATGATAAGTTATTTTTAGAAAAAATCTCTAATAACCTACTTTTGCCAATTTAGGTTCCCTAGGGTGAGGCCTATAGTTCTATAGTCATGAAAAAACTAGCTTGATTCCATGTCAAGAAGACAAATTTCTTAAGGTTTTACATTTGCCACGACATCTGAATCGGCAGTTTCCGGTGTCACGGCCATCACGGTACCTTAACGGTGTGGTTGTGTGACATAATTGATACTGACTTCATCTAAGCTCTCCACCCTAACATGAGATGTGCCATTCTTATCACAACTGACTTATTTTATAACACGGGTGGACACAAACATCTTTGACGGAATTGCATGATTTCACCAAAACAAACACTGATTTGTTGCCTATGATAAGTTAATTTTAGAAAAGTCTATAGGGCCCACTTTTGTGAACTTAGGTTCCCTAGTATGAGGCCTATAGTTCTATAGCCATAAAAAAACTTGCTCGATTCCATGTCCAGAAGGCAAATTTCTCCTGGTTTTACATTTGCCACGACATCTGAATCGGTAGTTTCCGGGGTCACGACCATCACGGTACCTGAATGGCATGGTTGTATGACATAATTGATACTGACTTCATGTAAGCTCTCCACCCTAACATGAGACGTGTCATTCCTATCACAATCAACTCGTTTCGTAACATGGGTGAACGCAGACATCTTTGACGGAATTGCTTGATTTTACCAAAATAAACACTACTTTATTGCCTATGACAAGTTATTTTTCGAAAGGTCTCTAGGGATCCACTTTTGCCAATTTAGGTTCCCTAGGGTGAGGCCTATAGTTCTACAGCCATGAAAAAACTAGCTTGATTCCAAGTCCAGAAGGCAAAGTTCTCAAGGTTTTACATTTGCCACAGCATATGCATCGGCAGTCCTAGTGTTGCGGCCATCACGATATGTTAACTGCATGATTGTGTGATGTAGTTGATAATACCTTCATCAAAGCTCTCCACCCTAACATGAGATGTGTCATTCCTATCACAACCAACTTATTTCATAACCCGGGTGGAGTCAGACATCTTTGATGGAATTGCATTATTTCACCGAAACAAACGTTGCTTTGTTGCCTATGATAAGTTATTTTTAGAAAAAATCTCTAAGAACCCACTTTTGCTAATTTAGTTTCCCTATGGTGAGGCCTATAGTTTTACAGTCATGAAAAAAACTAGCTTGATTCCATGTCCGGAAGGCAAAGTACTACAAGTCACGATCATAGACAGCTCTACAACGATTGGTCCTTAATTGACACAGGCGGGGTCACTATGGTAGGCCTCAAACCATGACACAAGCCAAGATTCTTCCCGGTCTTGTATTAAAAACATGATCATTCTCATGTACCAGGTTTATCAAAGTTTTAGGATAACTTAAACTTATCCTCTAAGCAAGGCTAAGCATTTAACAACTATTATATAAAACTGTGCAACGTGGGATAAGTAATTTGTAGTCAAGGAAGATATGCAGCAACGGTATATCACTCAACTCCTAATAACCTAATGCAGTAGGCATAGACTTATGTGAATAACTTTTATAAAAATACAAGGAGATGGGTTATGCTCCGGGGCTTGCCTGTGATGTCGAGGTTGTCAGAAACTCTAGAAAACCACAACTAGATAACCACAGCGACTGACTAGAATTCCACTTCGGGACTAGCTCAACAAGGGAATCCCACTTGCGATCACTAAACGTAAGTAAATATGCATGCTTTAGGATGATGATGTACTAAACATGATTTAGAGGATCAAATAAAGCTTAACTAACTTGAATATAACTTTCCTTCACATTTAAGTTGGTTAATAACTTCACAAAGCAATATTAGTTGTTGTTAAAATAAGCCAATTGTGAGTAGCACAACCACTAATTAACTTGCCAAGGAACATCAATGGTGATCATGTTCCCTAGTCTCCATTCAATCTAAAAGTCATTTCAAGTCAAATTTGGGAATTATCCTAATTAACTTAGCATTAATTAATTGATTTAATTAAGACATTTAATTAAGCATATAAACAAAAATTATCAAAATAGTACCAAAATTTTTATATATGTAAATCTAGGTATATAAAGCTTACTAGTCAAGTATCATAAATTTTGGATCATTCTTGGAATCTACAAAAATTATTGAAGTTGCATTAATAAATTAAATTAGGTAATTTTAAATCATGCAATAATTAAACATTTTCAGCATTTCATAACTTTTCTAGATAAAGAGCATCATAAAAAGCATACACAAAAATTTTCATTAATTTATTAGCTCTAATTATTTTTCTGAGATCTATGTAAATTACTGCACTATTCAAATTTTCAAAAAAAAGGAAAAACTATTTTCTCTCCCTCCAACCCAATTCACAGACGAAATGGGCCGGCCCAACTTGGCTCTCTGTTTCGGCCCATGATGTCGCTGAGCAGGCCAAAATGGAGACCATCGCTGACCGGCGGCGTCCCACCGATGGCGACCTCCCCGATAGTGGCCAAGCATCACACGACGACCCTCAAGAGCAGGTGCGACAACAGAAGATAGCAGACACTCGAGTTAGGGTTCAAACAAGGCGTGGCCGTGGCCATGGCGAACCGACGAGGACCCGCACAGTGGTGCGATGGTGGAACTGTCGTCCTGATGCGGTAGAAGATAAATGGAGGGGAGCAATGAGACTAGGAGCTCACGTCGAACGCGATGGCGTGCTAGTGAAGCAGAAAGGCAATGGAGACACCGTGCCCTCGATGATGGTGACGGCGGCAACATGGACACGGCAACGACACGTCATTCTGGTAGAAACTAAGCACCAAACTGAAATTGATAAAGTGTACGAGCATCAGGAGCACAAGGCGATCCTGAAACAACGAAGAGATGAGCCCATGGCTCACCAGAGCAGCGTGGCCTCGGTGAGGCTTTATATCAGCGGCAATGGAGTTTGCCATGGCAGAATTGGTGCCCACAGTTGATTACAGTGGCAAGAGTTGGGGTGAGCTGGTCGGAGGGATGCGCGAGGAGGTTATGAAGCTACGGTAAACTTGAATTGAAGAATGAACAAGTGACATCGATGAATTTCTCATCGACGATGGTGTTAGACTAGCGGCAGGGGTGAAGAAGAGGATGATGTTGATCGACTTGGTTGTAAAGGATGCGGGCGTGGCTTCGAGAGGGCCAGCTCTAGCTTAGAACACACCAAGGAAGCAGTTGCGTGCCTCTATGATGTTGAGTGGCACTAGAGCGGTGGCGGTCGACGGTGAAGTAGCTGAGCTGCCTACTCTCCACGTCGGTAAGAAACCGACTGAACCCTCCTAACTCACCTCTCTTGATCTCCAATTTTTGCAAACTAAATCGATGATCTTCCTTAAATAGAATTATACATCTACAAGAGATCTACAGAATTGCTTTAAGATTCATCACCCAAAACTTTTAAGATTAGGAGTTTTTGAATAACAATGATAGGTACTTTGAAATGAAAGAAAGAGAAAGGAAATTCAGAGTTAGGGTTTGGGGATAACTGAGCTGATTAGCCACTTTTGGCATTTAATGGGTGATTATTTATGAGCCACATAACTCAACCAAGACCACCATGCCATAGTACAATCTTTGTACTAATGAATGATGCCCATGATTGAGAAAATTTTATTTGAGAAAAATCATTTTATAAACACTCCAAAAGTGAAACAATTATGAATTTCCAAGACAGACAATAATGACCAAGTGCTGGATTTCCATTTTGAATTCAAAATTTGGGCTCAATTTTTAATGGTTTGCACTTGAAATCATCCCCAACACTTATCATTAGTGCAAAAAAAAACATTTACACTCCAAGGTTTATTTGGGCATATTTCCAAGTTTTATATGAAATTCCAAAATGGCAAGGTCCCAAAGTACCTTGAGAGCAATTTTTTTCATTTTAACACATCTCATCAAAAAATGCATTGCAACCCTAGAAATTTAACATTGCTTTTAGCGAATGCAAGACTTAGTTAGCTAAATGACAGGCTCATAATGCATGATCATGCCATGACCAAAGTTTTAGTGATGCTTAACACCGAGGGTGTTACAATTCCTGTCACAACTAAAACATTTTATAACATGGGTGGACCCAGACATCTTTGATGGAATTGCATGATTTCACCAAAACAAACACTGCTTTGTTGCTAATGATAAGTTAATTTTAGAAAAGTCTCTAGGGACCCACTTTTGCGAACTCAGGTTCCCTAGGATGAGGCCTATAGTTCTGTAGCCGTAAAAAAAACTAGCTTGATTCCATGTCGAGAAGGCAAATTTCTCAAGGTTTTACATTTGCCATGACATCTGAATTGGCAGTTTCTAGCGTCACAGCCATCACGGTACCTTAATGGCATGGTTGTACGACGTAATTGATACTGACTTCATGTAAGCTCTCCACCCTAACATGAGATGTGTCATTCCTATCACAATCAACTCGTTTCATAACACGGGTGAACCCAAACATCTTTGATGGAATTGCTTGATTTTACCAAAATTAACACTGCTTTATTGCCTATGATAAGTTATTTTTCAAAAGGTCTCTAAGGATCCACTTTTGCCAATTTAGGTTCCCTAGGGTGAAGCCTATAGTTCTATAGCCATGAAAAAAACTAGCTTGATTCCATGTCCAGAAGGCAAAGTTCTCAAGGTTTTACATTTGCCACAGCATATGCATCGGTAGTCCTAGTGTTGCGGCCATCACGTTATATTAACTGCATGATTGTGTGATGTAGTTGATAATACCTTCATCAAAGCTCTCCACCCTAACATGAGATGCGTCATTGCTATCACAACCAACTCATTTCATAACACGGGTGGAGCTCGACATCTTTGATGGAATTGCATTATTTCATCGAAACAAACGCTGCTTTGTTGCCTATGATAAGTTATTTTTAGAAAAAATCTCTAAGAACCCACTTTGGCCAATTTAGTTTTCCTATGGTGAGGCCTATAGTTCTACAGTCATAAAAAAACTAGCTTGATTCCATGTCTAGAAGGCAAATTTCTTAAGGTTTTACATTTGCCACGACATCTGAATCCTAAACCCTAAACCCTAAACCCTAGAACTACAGGCCTCACCCTAGGGAACCTGAATTGGCACGACATCTGAATCTCTGGAGAGTTTTCTAAAAATAACTTATCATAGGCAATAAAGCAGTGTTTATTTGGTGAAATCAAGCAATTCCGTCAAAGATGTCTAGGTTCACCCGTGTTACGAAACGAGTTGGTTGTGATAGGAATGGCACATCTCATGTTAGGGTGGAGAGCTTACATGAAGTCAGTATCAATTATGTCATACAACCATGCCATTAAGGTACAGTGATGGCCGTGACATCGGAAACTACCGATTCAGATGTCATGGCAAATGTAAAACCTTGAGAAATTTGCCTTCTGTACATGGAATTGAGCTTGTTTTTTTATGGCTACAGAACTATAGGCCTCATCCTAGGGAACCTGAGTTCACAAAAGTGGGTCCCTAGAGTCTTTTCTAAAATTAACTTGTGATAAGCAACAAAGCAATGTTTGTTTTGGTGAAATCATGCAATTCCGTCAAAGATATCTGGGTCCACCCGTGTTATGAAATGAGTTGGTTGTGATAGGAATGACACATCTAAAATTTAGGGTGGAGAGCTTAGATAAAGTCAGTATCAATTATGTTGCACAACCACACTATTAAGGTACCGTGATGGCCACGACACCAGAAACTGCCGATTCAGATGTCGTGGCAAATGTAAAACCTTAAGAAATTTGTGTTCTAGACATGGAATCAAGCTAGTTTTTTTCAGGACTATAGAACTATAGGCCTCACCATAGGGAAACTAAATTGGCAAAAGTGGGTTATTAGACATTTTTTCAAAAAAAATAACTTATCATAGGCAACAAACCAGCGTTTGTTTCAGTGAAATAATGCAATTCCATGAAAGATGTCTGGCTCCACCCATGTTATGAAATGAGTTGGTTGTGATGGGAATGACACATCTCATGTTAGGGTGGAGAGCTTTGATGAAGTTATTATCAACTACGTCACACAATCACATAGTTAATATACCGCGATGGCCGCGACACTAGGACCGCCGATGCAGATGTCGTGGCAAATGTGAAACCTTGAGAAATTTGCTTTCTAGACATGGAATCGAGCTAGTTTTTTATGGCTATAGAACTATAGGACTCATCCTAGGGAACCTAAGTTCACAAAAGTGGGTCCCTAGAGACTTTTCTAAAATTAACTTACCATAGGCAACAAAGCAGTGTTTGTTTTGGTGAAATCATGCAATTCCATCAAAGATGTTTGGGTCCACCCGTGTTATGAAATGAGTTGGTTGTGATAGGAATGGCACATCTCATGTTAGGGTGGAGAGCTTAGATGAAGTTAGTATCAATTACGTCGTACAACCATGCCGTTAAGGTACCATGATGGCCATGACACCAGAAACTGCCGATTCAGATGTCGTGGCAGATGTAAAACCTTGAGAAATTTGCCTTTTGGACGTGGAATTGAGCTAGTTTTTTATGGCTATAGAACAATAGGCCTCATCCTAGGGAACCTGAGTTCGCAAAAGTGGGTCCTTAGAGACTTTTCTAAAATTAACTTATCATAGGCAACAAAGTAGTGTTTATTTTGGTGAAATCATGCAATTCCGTCAAAGATGTCTGGGTCCACCCGTGTTATTAAATGAGTTGGTTGTGATAGGAATGGCACATCTCATGTTAGGGTGGAGAGAATAGATGAAGTCAGTATCAATTATGTCACACAACCACACCATTAAGGCACCGTGATGGCCGCGACACCGGAAACTGTTGATTCATATGTCGTGGCAAATGTAAAACCTTAAGAAATTTGCCTTCTGGACATGGAATCAAGCTAGTTTTTTTCATGACCATAGAACTATTGGCCTCACCCTGGGGAAACTAAATTGGCAAAACTAGGTTATTAGAGATTTTTTCTAAAAATAACTTATCATAGGCAACAAAGCAGCGTTAGTTTCGGTGAAATAATGCAATTCCATCAAAGATGTCTGGCTCCACCCGTGTTATGAAATGAGTTGGTTGTGATAGGAATGACACATATCATGTTAGGGTGGAGAGCTTTGATGAAGTTATTATCAACTACATCACACAATCACGTAGTTAATATACCGCGATGGCCGCGACACTAGGACTACCGATGCATATGTTGTGGCAAATGTAAAACCTTGAGAACTTTGCCTTCTGGACATGGAATCAAGCTAGTTTTTTTCATGGATGTAGAACTACGGGCCTCACCCTAGGGAACCTAAATTGGCAAAAGTGGATCCCTGGAGACGTTTCTAAAAATAACTTATCATAGGCAATAAAGCAGAGTTTATTTTGGTGAAATCAAGTAATTTCGTCAAAGATGTCTGGGTTCACCCATGTTACGAAATGAGTTGGTTGTGACAGGAATGGCATATCTCATGTTAGGGTGGAGTGCTTACATGAAGTCAGTATCAATTACGTCATACAACCACGCCGTTACGGTACCGTGATGGTCGTGACACCAGAAACTACCGATTCAGATGTCGTGGCAAATGTAAAACCTTGAGAAATTTGCCTTCTAGATGTGGAATCGAGCTAGTTTTTTATGGCTATGGAACTATAGGCCTCATCCTAGGGAACCTAAGTTCGCAAAAGTGGGTCCCTAGAGACTTTTATAAAATTAACTTATCATAGGCAACAAAGTAGTGTTTGTTTTGGTGAAATCTTGCAATTCCGTCAAAGATGTCTAGGTCTACAAGTGTTATGAAATGAGTTGGTTGTGATTGGAATGGCACATCTCATGTTAGGGTGGAGAGCTTAGATGAAGTCAGTATCAATTATGTCACACAACCACACCGTTAAGGTACCGTTGAAAGTCCTATGTTTGGTGTTGGTAATTAGTGACAATGCCTAACTACTAATCCTATGCCTAAGTTGTATGTAGCATATGAGGATTAGTACATTCCAAGGTTGGTGGCAAGATGGACATGGTGATCATGATGGCCACACTTGGATTCAGGCATTTTTGAGGAATTGAAACGACTATTTTCCACTACGTCGGAAGTCCAGAAAAGAAATGGAGACGAACAGAGGTCACAGAGGTGACCGGACGCTGAACCGGATGCGGTCTTTGCATGACCGGACGCGTCCGGTCAGTGTTCAGTGTCTGCGCATTTTTTCAGTTTGATGATCGGACATGAAGCGTGTCCAGTCAAAGTCGATCGGACGTGTCCGGTCAGCGCGTCAAGCGCGTCCGGTCAGTGCTTCGCGACTTAGCCGATATGCGACCAGAGCGTCTGGTCGTTTAGACCAGCGTGTCCGGTCGTTTGGACCAGCGCGTCCGGTCGTTTGGACTAGCGTGTCCAGTCAGTACTTCATGAGTTAGCCGTCATCACTTTCTTATTATGATTGATTGATCCCGGTGTTCGGTTATCTTGGTATTCATTGTTGATCATATTGGTTGGCTCAATACTTCTCCCCTCAGTGAAACTCTCCTAACTCAACTCCGCTTTACCTTCTTAGTTATCTTTGCTAGCTAGTTAGCTTTGCTAGAGTAGCTCTTTTGTGTAGCTTGCTAGTTGTAGTTGTAATTACCTTCTCGGTTTGACTTGTGCGGTTGAGTGCATATACTAGAATTGTGAATTGGATAGGTGGCTTGCAAACACCCCGTAGGCTAAGCAAAACTCGCATCTCGCTATTTGTTATATTGATAAACTTGTTTAGCTTGTCTTTGTAGAAATTTTAAAAGGCTATTCACCCCCCTCTAGCCATCAAGACCTTTCAAGTGGTATCAGAGCCGTGGTCACCATTTTCAAGGCTTAACAACCTTGGTGTAAGATGGCTCAAGTTGTGTTCAACCATGTCGGGGGCAAGCCTCCATTCTTTGATGGTGTCACATCTTTTGATCATTGGAAAAGAAAGATGAAGCAATATCTTGGCTCTATTCATGAGAACGTTTGGAAGGTGACACACCATGAGTATGCTATCATTGATCCCGACAACCTTACCAACAATGATCGCATCAACAACTAATGCAACACTATGGCTCTCAATACTCTCTACAATGGGATTGATGCAAAGGTCTTTGAGCAAATCAAGGATCTTGAAATGGCAAGTGAAGTGTGGACAAGATTAGAGGAAACATATGAGGGCACTTCAACGGTAAAAAGTGCCAAGCTCTATATGCTCAAGGATAAGTTTGCAAGCTTCAAGATGAAGGATGATGAGTCCATACCGGAGATGTTCTATAGGCTATAAGTTATTGTCAATGATCTCAAGAGCCTAGGAGAAGATGTCAAGGACAAGGACTTCTTACATAAGTTCTTGATGAACTTACCTAAGAAGTTTGCTATCTTGAGGAAGATGATCCAAAGAGAGGGTTTGGACAAGGTGACTCCAAACCAAGTGCTTGGAGATGTCATGACCGATGCTCAATATGATGATGATGATGATGATGATGAAAAGAAGGAGATCAAGGTCAAGCAAGAGAAGACCACCGCATTCAAAGCTTCTTCTTCCAAGGGCAAGAGCAAGGTTGATGATGATGATTCGTTTGATGATGAGACCATGGCCCTTCTAGTGCAAAAGATGGGTCGGTTCATGAAGAAGAGAGGCTATGGTGCAAGAAAGAGAAGGGATTTCATGAAGGCTAAGGAGGTGCTTTGCTACAATTGCAATAGCCCCGATCATGTAGTGGCAAAATGCCCCTATGAAGACAAAAGATATCATGATGGGGAGTTAAAGTTGAAGAAGAACAAGAAGGAGAAGAAAGCAAAGAAGGGCTTCACATTCAACAACAAGAAGAAGGGTGGTGGCTATGTGGTCACTTGGGATAGTGATAACTCCGATAGTGATGATGATAGCTCTAGTGATGATGAGAAGACCACTCGGTGAGCCATTGCAAACATCGCCCTCTCCAACAAGCCATCCATCTTTGACACTACATCGACATGCCTTATGGCCAAGCCTACTAAGGTAAAACAAGATGATAGTGATGATGATTCTTGTGCTAGTGATGATTGTAGGAGTGATGATGAGGAGGATGAAGACTACTCCAAGGATGATCTATTAGGCATAATAGATCAAATGAGCAAGGGCTACAAGAGGACAACCAAGAAATACAAAATCTTGGAACAAGAGTTCATTGCCAAGAGCAATAAAAATGATGCCTTGATGGAGGAGCTTGTTGCTCTCAAAAAGAGTAAGGAGTGCAAAGGAATTGAACAAGAGCTCAAAGCTCTTAGGAAATCCTTTGATGAGCTAGAGGCCTCTCGTGAGTGTCTAAAGGAAGACCACGAGGACCTTGAAGTTGCTCACACTAGGCTTAAGGAAGCCCACTCCACTCTACTTGAGCTCATCAAAGAAAAGGACCTCAAGTTGGAGAAGCTCATGAAGGAAGCTAAGGAGGAGCAAGTGATATTGGACTAACATGTGATATTATTGATGATTCTTTATTTGTTGGTCCTACTAATGCTTCATGTAGCTCATCATCATCCACCACAACCAACTATATCTCTACTACTAGTGATTCATCACTTGTGGTTGAGAATGAGACTCTCAAGAGAGAGGTGGATGATCTCACCCGCACATTAGGCAATGCCTATGGTGGGGATGCCCGCTTGCTAAAATGCTTGGATAGCCAAAGGTTCTCTCTTAACAAAAAGGGTTTGGGCTATACTCCCAAGAAGGGCAAGGCGGCCTTTGCTACTCTAAAGCCTCACTTTGTGAAGAACAATGATCGTTATTGCAATAGATGCAAGCAAGTTGGGCATCTAGAGATTAATTGCAATAAAATGAACAAGAACAAGAAAAATGCTAATGTACCTTACATTCCTTTTGATTCTTGTTATGTGCTTACCAAGGGTGAGAAAGGTGTGCATGCTAGGTTTGTTGGTACACCAATTATGGGTGCAAAGAAGAAGGCCATTTGGGTACCAAAGAACTTAGTTACTAACCTCCAAGGACCCAAGCAAGTATGGGTACCTAAAAGATATTAAATTGTTTTGTAGGTAAATTACAAGGCCGGAGGAAGGCATTGGGTGCTTGATAGTGGGTGCTCTCAACATATGACCGGTGATTCAAGAATGTTCAACTCTCTCAAATCAAATGATAGTGGCATTGATAGCATCACATTTGGTGATAATAGTAAGGGTGATGTAAAGGCTCTTGGAAGGATTGCAATCTCTAATGATCATAGCATTTCCAATGTGCTCTTAGTTGAAAAGTTGAACTTCAATCTTCTCTCAGTTACTCAATTGTGTGATCTCGGTTTCAAGTGCATATTTGGTGTTGATGATGTGGAGATAGTTAGTGTTGATGGCTCTAACTTGATCTTCAAAGGCTTTAGATATGAGAATCTATACTTAGTTGATTTCAATGCTAGTGACACTCAACTTTCAACATGCTTGCTCACCAAATCAAGTATGGGTTGGTTATGGCATAGAAGACTTGGTCATGTTGGCATGAAGCAATTGAACAAGTTAGTGAAGCATGACTTAGTTAGAGGCTTGAAGGATGTCACATTTGAGAAGGATAAGCTATGTAGTGCATGTCAAGCCGAAAAGCAAGTGGGCAACACTCATCTATTGAAGAGCATTATGAGTACTTCCAAGGAATTTGAGTTGTTGCACATGGATCTATTTGGGCCAACTACATACACAAGCATTGGTGGCAACAAGTATGGCTTTGTGATTGTGGATGATTTCACTAGATATACATAGATATTCTTTCTTGGGGACAAAAGTGATGTATTTGACATATTCAAGAAGTTCATCAAGAGAGTACAAAATGAGTTTGAAACCACAATCAAGAAAGTAAGAAGTGACAATGGAAGTGAGTTTAGAAACACAAGAGTTGATAAGCTATGTGATGAGCTTGGAATCAAACATCAATTCTCGTCCAAGTATACACCTCAATCAAATGGCCTAGTTGAGAGGAAGAATAGAACTTTGATTGATATGGCAAGATCAATGTTGAATGAATACAATGTGAGTCATTCATTTTGGGCCGAAGCAATCAACATGGCTTGCTTCTATAGCAACCGCCTCTATTGCCACAAGTTCTTAGAGAAGACACCATATGAGATCTTAAATGGAAGAAAGCCCAACATTGCATACTTTTGGGTATTTGGTTGCAAATGTTATATCTTGAAGAAAGGCACTAGATTGAGCAAGTTTGAAAAGAAATGTGATGAAGGCTTCCTACTTGGTTACTCCACTACTAGCAAAGCTTATAGAGTTTGGAATTTGGCTAGTGGTTTACTTGAGGAAGTTCATGATGTTGAGTTTGATGAAACAAATGGCTCTCAAGATGAGGAAGATAACTTGAATGATGTGAGAGGAACTCAATTGACAAATGCTATGAAAGAAATGGATATTGGTGATATTAGGCAAAAGCAAGTGATTGATGTGGATGACAAAGATCAAGTGCTCCAAAGTCCAATTACACAAGCTAGTGGTTCTCTAATGCAAAATCAAGCTAGTACATCATCTCAAGTGCAACAAGATCAACAAGTGGCTAGTTCATCATCTCCAACTTATGACCAACATCAACATCCAAGCAATCAAGTGCAAGTGCTTCAACCAACTCACATTGCAAGAGACCATCCATTGGATTCCATCATTGGTGACATACAAAGGGGAGTTCAAACTAGATCAAGATTGGCATCATTTTGTGCTCACTCTTCTTTTGTGTCAATGGAAGAACCTAAGGACATTGATAAAGCATTGAGAGATCCGGATTGGGTAAATGCAATGCATGAAGAGCTCAATAACTTCAAGAGAAATGAAGTATGGGAACTAGTTGAGAGGCCTAAGGATCACAATGTCATTAGAACAAGATGGGTCTTTCGCAACAAGCAAGATCAAGATGGGATAGTAGTAAGGAACAAAGCAAGACTAGTGGCTCAAGGTTACACACAAATAGAGGGTCTTGACTTTGGTGAAACTTATGCCCCGGTTGCAAGATTGGAAGCAATTAGGATCTTACTTGCCTATGCTTGTGCACACAATATCAAGCTATATCAAATGGATGTGAAGAGTGCATTTCTCAATGGGTACATTCAAGAGGAGGTGTATGTGGAGCAACCTCTCAGTTTTGAAGATGATAAGAAACCCAATCATGTCTACAAGTTGAGAAAAGCTTTGTATGGATTAAAGCAAGCACCTAGAGCATGGTATGAAAGATTGAGGGACTTCTTGCTATCCAAAGGATTTGTCATGGGCAAAGTTGATACAACACTATTCACCAAGAAGATTGGGAAAGACTTGTTTATGTTGCAAATATATGTTGATGATATCATATTCGGTTCAACCAATCAAGATTATTGTGATGAGTTTGGGAAAATGATGGCAAAGGAATTTGAAATGTCAATGATTGGTGAACTTAGTTTCTTTCTTGGACTTCAAATCAAACAAATGAAGGAAGGAACATTTGTAAGCCAAACCAAATACATAAAGGATATGCTAAAGAAGTTTGGTATGGAAGATGTAAAAGGAATCACTACTCCAATGAGCACTAGTGGAAGCTTAGATAGTGACAGGAGTGGCAACATGGTGGATCAAAAGTTATATAGATCAATGATTGGTAGCCTACTCTATGTAACGGCGTCAAGGCCCGATGTGATGTTTAGTGTATGCATGTGTGCAAGATTTCAAGCCTCACCAAGAGAAAGTCATTTGAAGGCAACAAAAAGAATATTGAGGTACTTAAAGCATACACAAGATGTTGGATTGTGGTATCCCAAGGGTGCAAGTTTTGAGCTAGTTGGATATTCGGATTCCGACTATGCCGGTGACAAAGTGGAGAGAAAGAGCACTTCCGGGACTTGTCAATTGTTGGGAAGATCACTTGTCTCATGGTCATCTAGGAAGGAAAATAGTATTGCACTATCTACCACCGAGGCCGAATACATCGCCGCGGGTAGTTGTTGTGCACAAATCTTATGGATGAAGGCAACATTGAAAGATTTTGGAATCAACTTCAAGAATGTGCCATTGCTATGTGACAATGAAAGTGCCGTGAAGCTCACCAACAATCCGGTTCAACATCAAAGAACAAAGCATATTGATGTTCGCCATCACTTTATTAGAGATCATCAACAAAAGGGTGACATTGCTATTGAGAGTGTGGGCACCGAAGATCAATGAGCCGATCTATTCACCAAGCCACTTGATGAGAAGAGATTTCACAAGCTAAAGAATGAGTTGAACATACTTGACTTCTCCAATATGAGTTGATGCACCTCATATATGACATGCCTCTCCTTCGAGCCCCAAGGTACAATTGGTTGACATGTCATACATTCTATGCTAAGGACATGTTTAGTGCATCTAGTCATGATTTCTTATGTTCTAGGCTCATTCATGAAGATCAAATGAATTTGAAGTTTATATGGTGCCACTATTGTTTCCATGACTTGTTTGATCTAGTGGTAGCATATAACTTGTTTAAGTAGCTTGTGATCCTAAGTATTTAATCTAGAAAACTTGTCTAAATATTTGCTTCAACATGGTGCATGATAACCCTTCTAGTGAGATGTAAAGAAGCTTGCCCTTGGATCAAACCGAAGCATTTTATTTATGCAAGCAATCTAGGTTGAATCACAAACTTGATCCTCACCCCATAATTCAACATGATAATCTATCTAAAATTGGTCCCTTGTGGTCATTGGTGCCAAAGGGGGGGAAATTATTGTTCACAAAGATAGAACTCAAAGGAGGAGAAGCACAAAGGGGGAGAAAAATGTTGTTCACAAAGATAATTTTGAGCACACAAGTAGGGAGAGCAAGATCTTAAACATGAATGTTGCATTTATGTGTGCACTTCATATGTATGATGCATAGTTATGCATTTCTTTTTCTCCGATACTTTGCTTGTGTGGTGACTTGCTAGTATAATTTGAATAGTATATTGAGGTACTAGCATGAATAGGAAGTAGTTAGATTTTTTTTGCTTTATGTTTTTCAAAGTGGTACTAGAACCTTGCTTATAATGTTGATCTCACGAGGTTTCTAGTTATGTTTGTGCTTTCCAAGTGAAATCTAACTACACAAGGTGCTAAGATGGTGTTTATTGCTACTCCGATGGTATCACGCTTCAAAGGTCTATAATCTTAAACACTTAGCACCTATTGATAGTCAATGCTCCTATATTTTCCTATCTAACATGTATGCTTCCAAAATCCAAACATATAGCATGTATGTAGGAGGAGCCATTGCTATCAATTTGAATTCATGATCACATGTCCATAATTCTTACACATGGTAATATACTTGGACAATGTGACATGGGTTCAATCAAAATTTTATCATAATATATTTGTGAAAGGTTTGTCACCAATTACCAACAAGGGGGAGATTGAAAGTCCTATGTTTAGTGTTGGTAATTAGTGACAATGCCTAAGTACTAATCCTATGCCTAAGTTGTATGTAGCATATGAGGATTAGTACATTCCATGGTTGGTGGCAAGATGGACATGGTGATCATGATGGCCACACTTGGATTTGGACGCAACCCTACGTGATCAAGGCAAAGGTATATGCTTAAGGGTTGTGTTTATTAACCGAGACACCTAGTGGGTGTGGTTACATTATAGGTTACATAGCCATACTATAAAGAGGGGAATGATGTGGCTATTGAACTCCTAAGTGCCTCTAGGTGTGCATTTTATAATCATATGCATTTGGATAGAACTAATATCGCCTCGAAAATGATTGTGAAAATGCTAACACACTCACACATGACGAGATCACTTGGTGGTGTTAGCACGTTTGCGAAGGCGGTGGAGTTTGAGCGGTAGAGAGGGTTTGGGGTGAAACGACTATTTTCCACTACGCTGGAAGTCCGGAAAAGAAACGGAGGCGAACGGAGGTCACAGAGGTGACCGGACGCTGAACCGGACGCGGTCTTTGCATGACCGGACGCGTCCGGTCAGTGTTCAGTGTCTGCGTGTTTTTTCAGTTTGATGATCGAACGCGAAGCGCGTCCGGCCACAGTCCATCGGACACGTCCGGTCAGCGCATCAAGCGCGTCCGGTCAGTGCTTCGCGACTTAGCCGATATGCGACCAGAGCGTCCGGTCGTTTGGACCAGCGCGTTCGGTCAGTACTTCACGAGTTAGCCGTTGGGCGACCGGCGCGTCCGGTCAGTTGGACCAGCGCGTCCGGTCAACGCGATTTCGGCTATTTAAGTTTCTAACGGCTCTATTCGAAGGGGTACGTCTATAAATACTCGTTGGCCGGCTCAAGGCTCTCTCACTCGAACATTTGACATACTTGTGAGCACTTTGAGCTAAGCAACTCCCCTCCCACTCATCTCTCTTGCTTCTTTGCATATTCGAAGTGAGATTGAGTGATCCAAGTGCATTTGCATTGTGAGATTGCATCTAGTTGGCACTTGGTGGTTGTTTTGCTGTGGGATTCTTGTTTCTCTTGGTGGTTGCCGCCACCTAGACGGTTTGGAGCAGCTTGGAGGCGTTGGCAAGAGTTGGTGATTGTTCTTGGCCACCTCCGGTGATTGTGAGGGGTTTGTGCCTACCTCGGCGAAGCGCCAAAGGCAATGCTAGTGAATTACTCGTGTCATTGCAACCTTTTGCCATTTGGTAGGTTCTTGTGGTGCCTTTTGAGAGGCTCGGTGTGTGACCGATTAGCCACCGAACCATGTGGTGAAGAGAGACACAACGGGGACTAGCGTGCCGGCAAGCACGTGAACCTCGGGATAAATCTTCGCGTCATCACTTTTATATTGTGATTGATTGATCCTGGTGTTCGGTTATCTTGGTATTCATTATTGATCATATTGGTTGGCTCAATACTTCGCCCCTTGGTGAAACTCTCCTAACTCAACTCCACTTTACCTTCTTAGTTATCTTTGCTAGCTAGTTAGCTTTGCTAGAGTAGCTCTTTTATGTAGCTTGCTAGTTGTAGTTGTAATTACCTTCTCGGTTTGACTTTTGCAGTTGAGTGCATATACTAGAATTGTGAATTGGATAGGTGGCTTGCAAACACCCCGTAGGCTAAGCAAAACTCGCATCTTGCTATTTGTTATATTGATAAACTTGTTTAGCTTGTCTTTGTAGAAATTTTAAAAGGCTATTCACCCCCCTCTAGCGAACAAGACCTTTCAACCGTGATGTCCGTGACACCGGAAACTGCTGATTCAGATGTCATAGCAAATGTAAAACCTTAAGAAATTTGCCTTCTGGACATGGAATTAAGCTAGTTTTTTTCATGACTATAGAACTATAGGCCTCACCCTTGGGAACCTAAATTGGCAAAACTAGGTTATTAGAGATTTTTTCTAAAAATAACATATCATAGGCAACAAAGTAGTGTTTGTTTTGGTGAAATAATGCAATTCCATCAAAGATGTCTGGCTCCACCCGTGTTATGAAATGGGTTGCTTGTGATATAAATGACACATCTCATGTTAGGGTGGAGAGCTTTGATGAAGTTATTATCAACTATGTCACACAATCACGTAGTTAATATACCGTGATGGCCACGACACTAGGACTGCCGATGCATATGTTGTGGCAAATGTAAAACCTTGAGAACTTTGCCTTCTGGACATGGAATCAAGCGAGTTTTTTTCATGGTTGTAGAACTACAAGCCTCACCCTAAGGAACCTAAATTGGCAAAAGTGGATCCCTGGAGACTTTTCTAAAAATAACTTATCATAGGCAATAAAGCAGTGTTTATTTTGGTAAAATCAAGCAATTCCATCAAAAATGTCTGAGTTCACCCGTGTTACAAAACAAGTTGGTTGTGATAGAAATGACACATCTCATGTTAGGGTGGAGAGCTTACATGAAGGCAGTATCAATTACATCGTACAACCACGCCGTTAAGGTACCGTGATGGCCATGACACCGGAAATTATCGATTCAGATGTCGTGGCAAATATAAAACCTTGAGAAACTTGCCTTCTGGACATGGAATCGAGCTAGTTTCTTTATGGCTATATAACTATAGGCCTCATCCTAGGGAACCTGAGTTCGCAAAAGTGGGTCCCTTAAGACTTTTCTAAAATTAACTTATCATAGGCAATAAAGCAGTGTTTGTTTTGGTGAAATCATACAATTCTGTCAAAGATGTCTGGCTCCACCCGTGTTATGAAATGAGTTGGTTATGATAGGAATGGCACATCTCATGTTAGGGTGGAGAGCTTAGATGAAGTCAGTATCAATTATGTCACACAACCACACCGTTAAGGTACCGTGATGGCCACGACATCGGAAACTGCCGATTCAGATGTCGTGGCAAATGTAAAACCTTAAGAAATTTGCCTTCTGGACATGGAATCAAGCTAGTTTTTTTCATGACTTTAGAACTATAGGCCTCAGCCAGGGAACTTAAACTGGCAAATGTGGGTTCTTATAGATTTTTCTAAAAATAACTTATCATAGGCAACAAAGCAGCGTTTGTTTCGGTGAAATAATGCAATTCCATCAAAGATGTCTGGCTCCACCTGTGTTGTGAAATGAGTTGGTTATGATAGGAATGACACATCACATGTTAGGGTGGAGAGCTCTAATGAAGTCAATATCAACTATGTCACACAACCACGCAGTTAATGTACCATAATGGCCGCGACACCGAGAAACTGTCGATGAATATATCGTGCAAATGTAAAACCTTAAGAACTTTGCCTTCTGGACATGGAATCAAGCTAGTTTTTTATGGCTGCAAAACTATAGGCCTCACCCTAGGGAACCTAAATTGGCAAAAGTGATTCCTTGAATACTTTTCTAAAAATAACTTTTCGTATACAATAGAGTAGTGTTTGTTTCGTTGAAATCATGCAATTCAATCAAAGATGTCTGGGTCTAACCGTGTTATGAAATGAGTTGGATGTGATAGGAATGGCACATATCATGTTAGGATGGAGAGCTTAGATGAAGTTGGTATCAATTGTGTAGCACAACCATGCCATCATGGTACCGTGATGGCCACGACACCGGAAACTACCGATTCAGACGTCGTGGCAAATGTAAAACCTAGAGAAATTTGCCTTCTGGACATGGAATCGAGCTAGGATTTTTTTCATGGCTATAGAACTATAGGCCTCACCATAGGGAACTAGAATTGGCAAAATTGGGTCCCTATAGATTTTTTGAAAAATAACTTATCATAGGCAACAAAGCAGTGTTTGTTTCGGTGAAATCACGCAATTCCTTCAAAGAAGTCTGGGTCCACCCGTGTTACTAAACGAGTTGGTTGTCATAGGAATGACATATCTCATGTTAGGGTGGAGAGCATAGATGAAGTCAGTATCAATTATTTCACACAACCACACCGTTAAGGTACCATGATGGCTGTGACACCGGAAACTACCGATTCAAATATCGTGGCAAACGTAAAACCTTGAGAAATATGCCTTCTGGACATGGAATCAAGCTAGGTTGTTTTTCATGGCTGCAAAACTATAGGGCTCACCCTAGGGAATTTGAATTGGCAAAAGTGAGTCCCTAGAGATTTTTCTAAAAATAACTTATTATAGGCAACAAAGCAGTGTTTGTTTTGGTGAAATAATGTAATTCCATCAAAGATGTCTGGGTCCACCCGTATTATAAAATGAGTTGGTTGTTATAGGAATGACACATCTCATGTTAGGGTGGAGAGCTTAGATGAAGTTAGCATCAATTATGTCGCACAACCATGCCATAAAGGTACCGCGATGGCCGCGACACCGGAAACTGCCGATTCAGATGTCGTGGCAAATGTAAAACCTTGAGAAATTTGCCTTCTGGACATGGAATCGAGCTAGTTTTTTCATTACTATAGAACTATAGGACTCACCCTAGGGAACCTAAATTAGCAAAAGTGGGTTCCTAGAGATTTTTTTCTAAAAATAACTTATCATAGGCAGCAAAGGAGTGTTTGTTTCGGTGAAATAATGTAATTCCATCAAAGATGTCTGGCTCCACCCGTCTTATAAAATGAGTTGGTTGTGATAGGAATGGCAAATCTCATATTAGGGTGGAGAGCTCTGATGAAGTTCTTATCAACTACATCACATAACCACGCAGTTAATGTACCATGATGGTCGCGACACCGGGAACTGTCGATGCATATGTTGTGGCAAATGT
The DNA here is from genome assembly GCA_020631735.1 of Saccharum officinarum. Lineage (NCBI taxonomy): Eukaryota > Viridiplantae > Streptophyta > Magnoliopsida > Poales > Poaceae > Saccharum > Saccharum officinarum. Next base: position 3,626,802 of record CM036189.1, on the reverse strand, counting down.
AAAACTTTGAGAAATTTGCCTTCTGGACATGGAATCAAGCTAGGTTTTTTTCATGGCTACAAAACTATAGGCCTCACCCTTGGGAACCTGAATTGGTAAAAGTGAGTCCCTAGAGATTTTTGTAAAAATAACCTATCATAGGCAACAAAGCAGTGTTTGTTTTGGTGAAATCATGCAATTCTATAAAAAATGTCTGGGTCTACCCATGTCACAAAATGAGTTGGTTGTGACTAGAATGGCACATCCCATATTAGGGTGGAGAGATTAGATGAAGTTAGTATCAATTATGTTGCACAACTACGCCGTTAAGGTACCATGATGGTCGTGACACCGGAAACTACCAATTCAGATGTCGTGGCAAATGTAAAACCTTGAGAAATTTGAATTCTAGACATGGAATCGAGCTAGGTTTTTTTCATGGCTATAGAACCATAGGCCTCACCCAAGGAAACTTGAATTGGTAAAAGTGGTTCCCTGGAGATTTTTCTAGAAATAACTTATCAGAGGCAACAAAGTAGTGTTTGTTTTAGTGAAATCATGCAATTCCATCAAAGATCTCTGGGTCCACCGTGTTATGAAATGAGTTGGTTGTGACAGGAATGGCACATCTTATATTAGGGTGGAGAGCTTAGATGAAGTTAGTATCAATTATGTTGCAGAACCGTGCCGTTAAGGTACCATGATGGCCGCGACACCGGAAACTACCAATTAAGATGTCGTGGCAAATGTAAAACCTTAAGAAATTTGCCTTCTTGACATGGAATCAAGCTAGGTTTTTTCATGGATACAAAACTATAGGCCTCACCGTAGGGAACCTGAATTGGAAAAAGTGAGTCCCTAGGGATTTTTCTAAAAATAACTTATCATAGACAACGAAGTAGTGTTTGTTTTGCTGAAATCATGCAATTCCAACAAAGATGTCTAGGTCCACCCGTGTTACGAAATGAGTTGGTTGTGATAGGAATGGCACATCTCATGTTAGGGTGGAGAGCTTAGATAAAGTCAATATCAATTATGTTGCACAACCATGCCATTAAGGTACTATGATGGCCGTGACACCGGGCACTGTCGATTTAGATGTCGTGGCAAATGTAAAACCTCGAGAAATTTGCCTACTGGACATGGAATCGATCTAGTTTTTTTTCACGACTGTAGAACTATAGGCCTCACCCTAGTGAACCTAATTTGGCAAAAGTGGGTTCCTATAGATTTTTCTAAAAATAACTTATCATAGGCAATAAAGTAGCGTTTGTTTCGGTGAAATAATTTAATTCCATCAAAGATGTCTGGTTTCACCCGTCTTATGATATGAATTGGTTGTGATAGGAATGGCACATCTCATATTAGGGTGGATAGCTTTGATGAAGTTTGTATCAACTACGTCACTAAACCACGCAGTTGTTGTACCATGATGGCCGCAACACCGGGAACTGCCGATGCATATGTCGTGGCAAATGTAAAACCTTGAGAACTTTGCCGTCCGAACCTGGAATCAAGCTTGTTTTTTTCATAGCTATAGAACTGAAGTCCCCACCCTAGGGAACCTATATTGGCAAAAGTGGGTCCTATTGATTTTTCTAAAAATAACTTATTATAGGAAATAATGCAGTGTTTGTTTCGATGAAATCATGCAATTCTATTAAAGACGTCTGAGCTCACCCGTGTTATGAAACGAGTTGGTTGTGATAGGAATGACACATCTCATGTTAGGGTGGAGAGCTTACATGAAGTTAGTATCAATTATGTCATACAACCATGCCGTTAAGGTACCGTGATGGCCGTGACATCGGAAACTGCCGATGCAGAGCTCGTGGCAAATGTAAAACCTTGAGAAATTTGCCATCTGGACATGGAATCGAGCTTGATTTTTTTTCATAGCTATAGAACTATAAGCCTCACCATAGGTAATCTGAATTGGCAAAAGTAGGACCCTAAAGATTTTTTTAAAAAATAACTTATCATAGGCCATGAAATCATGCAATTCCATCAAAGATGACTGGGTCCACTCGTGTTACTAAATGAGTGGGTTGTGACACGAATAGAACATCTCATGTTAGAGTGGAGAGCTAAGATGAAGTCTATCAATTACGTCACACAACCACGTTGTTAAGGTACCATGATAGCCGCGACACCGAGAACTACCGATTCAGAAGTCGTGGTAAATGTAAAACATTGAGAAATTTGCCTTCTTGACATGGAATTGAGCTATGTTTTTTTCATAGCTACAGAACTATAGGCCTCACCCCTAGAAACCTAAATTGGTAAAAGTGGCTGCTTGGAGATTGTTCTAAAAATAACTTATCATAGGCAACAAAGCAGCATCTGTTTCGGTGAAATCATGCAATTCTATCAAAGATGTCTGGGTCCTACCGTATTACAAAACAAGTTGGTTGTGATAGGAATGACACATCTCAGGTTAGGGTGGAGAGCTTAGATGAAGTTAGTATCAATTATGTCATACAACCACGCAGTTAATGTACTGTGATGGCCATGACACCGAGAACTGTCGATGGATATGTCGTGACAAATGTAGAACCTTGAGAACTTTGCCTTCTAGACGTGGATTCAAGCTAGTTTTTTTCATGGCTTCACAACTAAAGGCCTCACCTTAGGGAACCTGAATTAGCAAAAGTGGGTGAATGGAGATTTTTATAAAAATAACTTATCATAGGTAACAAAGTTATGTTTGTTTCGGTGAAATCATGCAATTTTGTCAAAGATGTCTAGGTCCTCCTGTGCTATGAGACAAGTTGGTTGTGATAGGAATGGGGGATCTCATGTTAGGGTGGAGAGCTTAGATGAATTCAGTATCAATTACATCACACAACCACGCCGTTAAGGTACCGTGATGGCCACGACACCGAAAACTGTTGATTCAGATGTCGTGGCAAATGTAAAACCTTGAGAAATTTGTCTTCTGGACATGGAATCGAGCTAGATTTTTTATGGCTATAGAACTATAGGCCTCACCCAAAGGAACCTGAGTTGGTAAAGTGGGTCCCTAGAGATTTTTCTAAAAATAACTTATCATAGGCAACAAAGCAGTGTTTGTTTCGGTGTAATCATACAATTCTATCAAAGATGTCTGGGTCCACCTGTGTTACGAAATGAGTTGGTTTGATAGGAATGGAACATCTCATGTTAGGCTAGAGAGCTAATATGAAGCCAACATCAATTATGTCACAGAACCTCACCGTTAAGGTACCATGATGGCCGCGACACCAGGAACTACCAATACAAATGTCGTGGCAAATGTAAAACCTTGAGAACTTTGCCTTCTTGACATAGATTCGAGCTAGATTTTTTTCATGGCTACAGAACTATAGGCCTCACCCCTAGAAACCAAAATTGGTAAAAGTGGGTGCTTAGACATTGTTCTAAAAATAACTTATCATAGGCAACAAAGCAGCGTCTGTTTCGGTGAAATCATGCAATTCCATCAAAGATGTTTGGGTCCTACCGTATTACAAAATAAGTTGGTTGTGACAGGAATGATGCATCTTATGTTAGGGTGGAGAGCTTAGATGAAGTTAGTATCAATTATGTCATATAACCACGCAGTTAATGTACCATGATGGCCACGACACCGAGAACTGCCGATAGATATGTCGTGACAAATGTAGAACCTTGAGAACTTTGCATTCCAGATGTGGATTCAAGCTAGTTTTTTTCATGGGTTCACAACTAAAGGCCTCACCTTAGGGAACCTAAATTAGCAAAAGTAGGTCCCTAGAGACTTTTCTAAAAATAACTTATCATAGGCAACAAAGCAGTATTTGTTTCGGTGAAATCATGCAATTCCATCAAAGATGTCTGGGTCCACCCGTGTTTCAAAATGAGTTGGTAGTGATAGGAATGGAACATCTCATGTTAGGATAGAGAGTTGAGATGAAGTCAATATGAATTATGTCACACAACCTCGCCATTAAGGTATCATGATTTCTGTGACACCAGGAACTATCGATATAGATGTCATGGCAAATGTAAAACCTTGATTACTTTGCCTTCTGGACTTGGAATCGAGCTATATTTTTTTCATGGCTGTAGAACTATAGGCCTCACCCCTAGAAACTAGAATTGGTAAAAGTGGGTGTCTAGAGATTATTCTAAAAATAACTTACCCTAGGCAACAAAGCAGCGTCTGCTTTGCTGAAATGATGCAATTCCATCAAAGATGTTTGCGTCCAACTGTATTACAAAACAAGTTGGTTGTGACAAGAATGACACATCTCATGTTAGGGTGGAGGGCTCTAATGAAGTCAGTGTTGGGTAATTTAATGCACATAGGAAAAGATACGCAAGCGCACGGATACCGATGTAGCTTTCACCCGAGAGTGTTCCAAGGTATCGATTTCCACGGGGAACATGAAGTGTGCTAGAAGAATTAGGAATGTCCAAGGAAAGGGTAATTATAGGGTAGAGAGGGTTTTTAGGGTTTTCTAAGTGGTTCTATCTTGTCGAAGGCTTACGCTATTTTACCTACTTCAGAGCAACAGTACCTTTCTGACTCTCGAAAAAGATTGGGAAGGAAGTAGTCGGGGGAAGGCTGCTAAAAAGCTCTACGACACACCAACCCTAACATGGTGGATTACAAATACCAGACATAGCTGTCACCTCTGTGGGTTACCACAACTAACCGGAGGATTGGACACAAACTCTGGTAAACCCTAGTCTAGACGCCATGTCTACACTAGCGCTTACTACTCTAATTACCTAGGATAACTAGAGCACTCAATACGAGCAGAGATCCAGTAAATACAATAAAGCAAGAACTAAAACTAAATAAAATACTTAGAAATAAATGTTGAAGAACCTGGAGATTTCTCAAGATGAACCAGATGCTGCAGAAGTACAATGTCAAGGAAGATCCGACAGATTCAGCTCCTCCTTAGCTCTCTTCTCTCCTCTCTCCCTCTTCTCTAGTTTACAACTAGATGAACTAGAACTAGAACTAGAAGTTGAACTAGAAGAACTGGAACTAGACGATCATCTAGAGGGATCTCTACTTCTACTTGGATGGAGGGGTGAAACCCTAGCTTTTGCTCTAGATGTAGCTAATGAAGATGGAGATGGCCTAAGGGAGGGGGTCTGCCCCTGCTTATATAGCCCGGTAGGGTGAACCGTAGCCCTCGGATCAAACCGACTTGAAACAATGGTTGAGATGCATCATAAAGGTCAGTTAGAGGTCGTCACGCGAAGTTGGTCTCACTTGGAGGTGGGCCTAGGCCAGCTACCCTGACATGTGGGGCCAGCTGGCCCCACTTATTAGCCTCCAGGCTCCCACTTTATTCCCGTGCCTTCTCGTGTGCTCTAGAACCTTCCTGTCAATTTTTGCAGAATTCCGACTTGATTTGGTTCGGTTTCTTGACTCCTACCGCTTCTTGGCTTATTCTGTTTTTATCCCTGAAAATTTACAATTCACCAAAGTTGTGAAAATTGTTATGTTAGTCCCTAAAACTCTTGCTTGGTGATGGTTCTAGAGTCTTCTAGAATCTTTCGAGTCGTATCCATTGGGGACTTTCTCTCTAGAACTCCAAATATAGCAACTGATATGTCCTTTTTGATCGTCTCAATGAGCTTTTCACAATGGTGTGCTCTGTTTCATCACTTGAGGTACTTTTATGTGGTAAAATATTAAATATCCTGTAAAACAAGTGAGAATAACACAACTCGTGGAACTCGTTAGAATAAAAGGAAAAAGTCTACTTGACCCCCTGAACTATCAGCTAGTGTCTAACCTACACCCCTAACTATAAAACCATGTGTTTTACACCCTGAACTTTTCAAAACCGTTCAAATTACACCCTAGAGCGGTTTTGGGCGGCGGTTTTGCTACAGTAACCATGGTTTGCTACAGTAGCAACGTTTTGACTTTTCCTTTTTTTATTTATTTCCGCTGAATCTTTGAAAAATCATAGTAAATCATAAGAAAAAATATAAAATAGAAAATCTAATTTTGTTGGACTCCACATGAGTAGATCTACACAATGAATATATAATATAGTATGCTTTAGTACAAATTTTTTCTGTAGCTTTAAATTAGTTAGAAAATCAAATTTTGTGTCACACCCGGTTTTCTAAAGAACAAAACCAGGCTAATCATATGTGCGCCCAGGAAGTCCACACATATGCCAGAATGAAAAAAATATCAGAAATAATGTTATTATATAACGTATACATAGCTATATTAACACTTACATCAGAGTATCGCGGAACGGTGACTAAACTTCGGGCTCCATTCTTCTCAGGGACGGCTGACTGGGGGTAACATATGCCTAGCACTTCTACTAGTCTTCTGGAAACTCCACTACACCTTTGTCCTTTTTCCGAGTAGCATCTTTTTACACACTGGAGTGTGGCGGAAATAGCAAGAATGAGTCCATGTCGAACTCAACAAGTATAACACAGGGTTCATGAGGCTCAAAAAGGCTAGACACTGTTTAACTGCGTTTAGCTTTTAATCATCATATAATTAGCAATTGAGTAGCATCAAGGTAATCCAAATCCCATTAATGAATCAATGATCAATTGTAATAAGGATAATGAATAGCATTAACATGAGCATAATAATAATCAACAATAATTCAGCATGATATAACAATGGTGATCAACTATTCTGTAAGAATCCCCAAGGCCGCTCGTATCCGTGAGCACGGCTAGTATACCAGTTTTTAACTCTGCGCAGAGGTGTACACTTTCACTGTGAGTCATGATTTCCAAATGCATGGGTTTGCAAGGCCCAAAACATCAGAGACCATATAAAGCCATTCAAAAGTTCGTCTAACAAGTTAGGGCCATTAGATTCACTCGGTAGGCAGATGTAGAACCCCCTTCCCTGTGGCACAACAACCGCAGCCTATACACACTAGGCCAGGGACTTGCACTACACCCAACGTGGCAAGCCATTCTTACGCCATTTAAGGTAACCTCTAACAAGCTAGAAAAGGTCTCTTGAACAACTAGAGCCAGAGCCATATAGCCCTCACAGCTGTACTGTATGTCCCGGTTATCACTTACAGGTAAGTCCTTACGGAGAGTAACTAGAGCATCAAAATAACCCACATGCTCTAGCCCCCTTTCAACAGAAATAACATCATCTTAATTGGTTGATTGCATAATCCATTAGTCAAATTACAAGATCATTGTTCATAATTAAGCGCTAGTAGTAGCTACCCAAATGCATAACCCATAGGTGACAAGGAAACAAGATATCAATAGCTAAGTTATAATCTCTATGGTTGTCAAGGAAGACACATGCATATGTATGATAATTTCAGTGAATAGGTAACAAGGATGGTCCCATGTTATACTTGCCTCTTTTCCAAGATTAAGCTGCTCAGAATCTTCAGCTGCTATCTTTCGGTCTCCAACTTTTGCTTCGATTGTCAGTCCTCAGCTCCTAGTCTTTAGCGCTAACAAACCACGCTTCCTCTACTCGTAGCAACCAAGCAACACAAATAGACAAACAATACACACATCTAAGAACATGCATCAAACAAAAGAAACGCTTAAAAATAGAACGCACTAAATGACACGGTACGTTGCTATAGTCACGAAAACGCAAGAACGACTAAGAGTGGAGCTATTGTTATCGAGGACACATATATCGAGATTGACAACATTACTAAAGAAGACCAACTATACACTTGATCTATTTCGGTTAATAAAATTAAGTGATTAAACAATTTAAAGAATTAATCTAGAACTAAATTATTCTAATTATAGTTAATTAGAAAAGGCAGAAGTAAACCTTAGTTATATTTTATTTAGAATAAATGAGTATCTATTATTTAATCATTTAAAAATTTATAAATTAGAAAGCATAGAGCAGGTGATAACAACTAATCGAATCATTATATGTTTCTAGCATAAACTATACAAGTTATATTTAAGAAACATTTAAGATTTTATTAATCATGATAGCATTTGATTACTAAAGATCGAAGTATAAACCTATATTGTTTTATTTAGAGAGGGCAATTGAAGAATCATTAATCATATTTAATTTCTAAAGTCGAGTTAAAGCTAACCATGATTTATTTATAAACATGCATGTATCCGTTAATTAAATTAAACTGAAACTTTGCAAAAGAAAAGTGTGTCTGATAGCATCTCCCCAAACTGTATATGATGTGAGTTCAGCTAGACAAATTATAATGTAGAATCACATTGATGATAGCAATTAATCAGTTCATCATGTTACATATTAAATTAAGCAAGTTATAATTGACAAAGGAACATTTAACTTGATATTTATCTAGTTAACATTTTATTATCCATAAAAGGCCGGAAATAAACCTGAATTACTTTTAATAAACCATAGAGCAGGTGATAACAACTAATCGAATCATTATATGTTTCTAGCATAAACTATACAAGTTATATTTAAGAAACATTTAAGATTTTATTAATCATGATAGCATTTGATTACTAAACATCGAAGTATAAACCTATATTGTTTTATTTAGAGAGGGCAATTGAAGAATCATTAATCATATTTAATTTCTAAAGTCGAGTTAAAGCTAACCATGATTTATTTATAAACATGCATGTATCCGTTAATTAAATTAAACTGAAACTTTGCAAAAGAAAAGTGTGTCTGATAGCATCTCCCCAAACTGTATATGACGTGAGTTCAGCTAGACAAATTATAATGTAGAATCACATTGATGATAGCAATTAATCAGTTCATCATGTTATGTCACACCCGGTTCTCTAAAGAACAAAACCAGGCTAATCATATGTGTGCCCAGGAAGTCCACACATATGCCAGAATGAAAAAAAATATCAGAAACAATGTTATTATATAACGTATACATAGCTATATTAACACTTACATCAGAGTATCGCGGAACGGTGACTAAACTTCGGGCTCCATTCTTCTCAGGGACGGCTGACTGGGGGTAACATATGCCTAGCACTTCTACTAGTCTTCTGGAAACTCCACTACACCTTTGTCCTTTTTCCGAGTAGCATCTTTTTACACACTGAAGTGTTGGGGAAATAGCAAGAGTGAGTTCATGTCGAACTCAACAAGTATAACACAGGGTTCATGAGGCTCAAAAAGGCTAGACACTGTTTGACTGCGTTTAGCTTTTAATCATCATATAATTAGCAATTGAGTAGCATCAAGGTAATCCAAATCCCATTAATGAATCAATGATCAATTGTAATAAGGATAATGAATAGCATTAACATGAGCATAATAATAATCAACAATAATTAAGCATGATATAACAATGGTGATCAACTATTCTGTAAGAATCCCCAAGGCCGCTCGTATCCGTGAGCATGGCTAGTATACCAGTTTTTAACTCTGCGCAGAGGTGTACACTTTCACTGTGAGTCATGATTTCCAAATGCATGGGTTTGCAAGGCCCAAAACATCAGAGACCATATAAAGCCATTCAAAAGTTCGTCTAACAAGTTAGGGCCATTAGATTCACTCGGCAGACAGATGTAGAACCCCCCTTCCCTGTGGCACAACAACCGCAGCCTATACACACTAGGCCAGGGGCTCGCACTACACCCAACGTGGCAAGCCATTCTTACGCCATTTAAGGTAACCTCTAACAAGCTAGAAAAGGTCTCTTGAACAACTAGAGCCAGAGCCATATGGCCCTCACAGCTGTATTGTATGTCCCGGTTATCACTTACAGGTAAGTCCTTACGGAGAGTAACTAGAGCATCAAAATAACCCACATGCTCTAGCCCCCTTTCAACAGAAATAACATCATCTTAATTGGTTGATTGCATAATCCATTAGTCAAATTACAAGATCATTGTTCATAATTAAGCGCTAGCAGTAGCTACCCAAATGCATAACCCATAGGTGACAAGGAAACAAGATATCAATAGCTAAGTTATAATCTCTATGGTTGTCAAGGAAGACACATGCATATGTATAATAATTTCAGTGAATAGGTAACAAGGATGGTCCCATGTTATACTTGCCTTAATCAAAGCTTTCCTGTTGATACTGCTGGTCTGGCTCAAAATAATACTCCTGATCGTCAAGAAATTGCTCACCGTCTATACTCGATCATCAATCAACAACACACATGCATCCAATCAAACATACACGAAGCAAACAAAGAGATACAATTAGAACAGTACACCAACAGTAACAAAACAGTAATAAAAGTTTATAAAACTCTTCTACACGTTTCTACGATCACACAGACGTAAAGATCACCAAATTCGGAGTTAAAACGTGAAAGTTATGAATTTTCTAAGATTTCCTATATATAAATAATTACTTTAATATAAACTCGAAAATAAATTTTCCAAACCTACTGTACAGCTACACTAACATATAGAGCTCGCAAATACGAACTTAACGCAATTTGAACGGATCAAATCGGAGTTAAAATGTGGAAGATATGGCCTAAACAAAATTATGTGTATATGTATTTCTATTGTATTTCGGGATTTGTTTTCCTAAAGAAAAACGGCAATAAAGTGTGTGTGACATAATGATGACATCATCAAGCTAGTTAAGCAAAACTAGACAACTGCATGGATGGACTGGTCTGTTGTTGCTGGACAAACTAGGTGACCACAACTTGCATCTACTGAACATGAATATCGATGAGCTCTCAAAGGCATACGATGAATTGATATAAGGAGATAGAATTTTGAATATGCTTGTAGACGTATATCACAGGGAGGAAACATGGAGGGGCTCACCAACAAACAGGTACGATCGGCCGCAGCAGCTCCTTCACCTTGGTGCGGGGTTCGGCAGGCACGATGGCGAAGCTTTGGACGGCGTCCGCAAGAACGGTGGCTTTGTCGGTTCGTCGGCAAGATCGAAGGCGATGGCAGGAAGGCGTTAGGGCTCATGGTGGCGGCTGTGGAACATCTAATGGTATGCAGCGTGCGTTTACACTAAGTATAGTTAAAAACATATTTAAGTTAACAATTAATCAAATTAACATGTTATGTATAATCACCGGGATATAAACCTATATTAGTTTTAATCATAGAACTAATTGCATGTTAATTAAATTAATATTTAATTTATATATGACTAGCATGTATCACGACAACGCTGCTGTAGAATACACGGGGAAGAACACGAACATGAAGATGCTCACCCGCTATAGAGACTGGACGCTGGCCATGGCAGGTTCGGCAGGATCGGAGCAGGAGAAGATGGCAGCACAGGCTGCACAGCTCAGGTTCGTCTCGAAGATCAACACGTCCACAAGTTCTCCGTCCAAGCAAGCAGCACATGCGACGATATGATCAGCGCTCGGCATCCAGTAGCAGGAGCGGGCATCGGCGGCCTACTACACAGGCCGAGTTGTTCATACGAACTCTGATTCGTTGACTGCAGCACACAGCAAGACGTACAAAGAGAAACTGTACGCGTACAGAGGCGATGAAGAATAGGCATCATCAACGACGCTGCTACAAGTCACAGGAAAGAAGATAGAGGATTTTGAGATATTTACCAAGAGCTGTTTCTCTTCCTTTGGACGTACGTACAGCACACATGGCCATGACCAACTGCTGCCTTGTTTGATCGAGCCTTCAGGTCAGGCTTGCATGCAGGACCGAGCTCGACTGAGATGAGGTGGGACCGGCTGCAGGGCATGGCAGTGCTATGGAAACGACGGTGGCGGCGGCTTGTGACGAGGTGAAGAGATTCATGATCACGGACGAGGCAGGGAGGCCACAGGCATATATTTATATGCACAAGGGAAAAGCCAAGTTGGAATAGGATTAGATTTTATTATTTTCGGAATTAATGAATTTCATGACTAAAAAATAATTCTAGAAAATCTAGAATTACTATTTGAGTCACATAAATAATCTGCAAGACGTACGTACAGAAACAGGATTTGTTTCCTTACGTGTACAGCCGCTCAACATGCATTGATATATACATATACATGTATATTTAAGATACGGCGAGAGATAGAGGGAGCTACGAGCGACGGCTCGCGATAAGAGTTGTACTTCTGAAATCAGGGCGTCGAGGGCTACGCCGGCATATATATAGTCGTAGGGTTTGGAAACTTTTCGGAATTTCTTAATTTCGGGATTATTTTAATTCCGTGAATAAAATAATTCCAGAAAATCTAGAATTACCTTTTTGGCCGCGAAAAATAGCCCGGAGCTCAGAAAAATCACCGGAAACATCCTGGAGACTCTTGGAAAGATAAGTAACTCAACTAAATGAGTTTGAGCTCATGAAAAGATGGATGAAGAGATCAAGGAAAAAGATTAAGCTCACGGAAATTGAAAATTTTAAATCCAGAAAATGCCAAAAAGTTTTCCGATGAAAAGTAAACGTCGTCCTATGGTATTTTGAAAAAATAATAGCACTCACCAACACCAAAAACAAGCATCACACAAACACCACATTATCAAATTAATATGGAAAAGTTTAAAACCATAATTTTCTATATTTAAATTAGCAGCAACTTAATTTATCGGATAAGTTTCATTCAAATATTAAAATTATTTATTTCATTTAGTGTTTTTCATGCACAACCCAAAATAGGAAATTTTGGGTGTGACAAATCTACCCCACTTAACAAGAATCTCGTCCCGAGATTCGGAGAGACTAGCAAGAAAAATAAAGTTGATTTTGCAAATCTTCACGCTTCTCTGATCAACTCTTATCCAATGATGATGCCACAAACTCAAAACCAACTTTGTAAATGTCTCCTTTAGACCCTTACGATTCTTGTAGATGGTTCTAACAGGTTACCAACCCTGAGAAAAGATACTTGCGCTCGATAGTGACTTTGCAATCATTTAGATAGCTGATGCTTCCAGGTGACGAAATAGAACATATAAAACCTCCATCTTGTATCGTCTTTTAGTTCGACAAACCCTCTTAAGAAGAGATCAACTAGAGTACACCAAAGGATAGCTTGCATTTGTTTCTAAGTGATAACTACTATCGTGTCCTTCTATCATGTCAAAGAGACTCATGAGCATATCCAAGAACAAGTAACCTGCACTTCCTCGCGAGCAGAAAAATAGCAGTGCAGAAATACAGTTATATCTCGAGTTCTATGAATCCAATGATATTGTAGCTTATACCGTTGGAAAGCTTATCAAATTTACTACAACTTCCTTATAGAATTCTTCTCCAGATTCTGCAGTTAAGGTAGTCGAAAACTGTGCACAACAGAAACTATTCCAGATTGCTGACAGCACAGATGCGTCGCCTTGTGATTTTCATAAATCCCAAACCATAATAGATATCAGGGTGGTTCTTACGGTCAGAGAAAAATATTGAAGTCTACTATTGTCCAGAATTTATCCATGATTTTTGGGCATCCAAAAATATAGGTATAAACTAAAAAAGACAGACTGTTCTAAAAAAAACAGGATAAGGCAGAAACGAGATTAAGAGAGACTAGAGAGATAGATAACACTAATCTTCAAGTCTTCACGCTTCTTTGATTTATGTTGATGAGATATAAGACATGGATCGAGGATAGCCAAAAGATGACAAGAAAGATAAGGTTTGATCTTTAGTTCTTCATGCCTCCTCATGCCTCGTCGCTTGAGATATTCAGGACTTGCTGTTGTTGATAGCAGATGCTACCCCACTTAACAAAGATCTTGTTTCACCTGACGATGTCATTGAAGGCAACACTTTCTCTAAAGCTTGCTGCTAATGATAAGTCCTTCATGTGTTGATCATCCATTAAGATGAGATTTAATAAGGTAGCATGACATCCAAGGGTAGACAGGAACGGTGTAAGAGAAAATGGCAAGAATTAGGATCGATTGAAAGATAAGTAAGATACAAGATGTCACTACCCCACTTAACATAGATTGAGCTACTTCTCAAGACTTATACCTTCCGGGCCTACCTTTGAAACACGAGAACAAGAACAACACACAAGCAACACATCAAGCAAAACAAGCACACATCACATCATCGGTACTACACGTGCTTCTTCAATAATGGTGGTCATCCTATTGGCACATTGGAGATGATGAAAGGCCATCGAACTTTTGAACAAGGTAAGATCAGAAAACTTTTAGTAAAAACAACATAAAATAAAATCCAAGGGAGTAAGAAATATTAGCTCAAAAGAAAACTATCAAGGAGAGGATACAATAGGACAAGGAAGAGGAATAGTCAAAATCAATGAGTCAAGGGACGACAAAATAGTTTTATCGTAAAATAAGTTTTAAAATACGTCCAGTGCTACTTGGCATACGTCCTACAGTCAACACCGCTCTGATACCACTCTGTCACACCCGGTTCTCTAAAGAACAAAACCAGGCTAATCATATGTGTGCCCAGGAAGTCCACACATATGCCAGAATGAAAAAAATATCAGAAACAATGTTATTATATAACGTATACATAGCTATATTAACACTTACATCAGAGTATCGCGGAACGGTGACTAAACTTCGGGCTCCATTCTTCTCAGGGACGGCTGACTGGGGGTAACATATGCCTAGCACTTCTACTAGTCTTCTGGAAACTCCACTACACCTTTGTCCTTTTTCCGAGTAGCATCTTTTTACACACTGAAGTGTTGGGGAAATAGCAAGAGTGAGTCCATGTCGAACTCAACAAGTATAACACAGGGTTCATGAGGCTCAAAAAAGCTAGACACTGTTTGACTGCGTTTAGCTTTTAATCATCATATAATTAGCAATTGAGTAGCATCAAGGTAATCCAAATCCCATTAATGAATCAATGATCAATTGTAATAAGGATAATGAATAGCATTAACATGAGCATAATAATAATCAACAATAATTAAGCATGATATAACAATGGTGATCAACTATTCTGTAAGAATCCCCAAGGCCGCTCGTATCTGTGAGCATGGCTAGTATACCAGTTTTTAACTCTGCGCAGAGGTGTACACTTTCACTGTGAGTCATGATTTCCAAATGCATGGGTTTGCAAGGCCCAAAACATCAGAGACCATATAAAGCCATTCAAAAGTTCGTCTAACAAGTTAGGGCCATTAGATTCACTCGGCAGACAGATGTAGAACCCCCCTTCCCTGTGGCACAACAACCGCAACCTATACACACTAGGCCAGGGGCTCGCACTACACCCAACGTGGCAAGCCATTCTTACGCCATTTAAGGTAACCTCTAACAAGCTAGAAAATGTCTCTTGAACAACTAGAGCCAGAGCCATATAGCCCTCACAGCTGTACTGTATGTCCCGGTTATCACTTACAGGTAAGTCCTTACGGAGAGTAACTAGAGCATCAAAATAACCCACATGCTCTAGCCCCCTTTCAACAGAAATAACATCATCTTAATTGGTTGATTGCATAATCCATTAGTCAAATTACAAGATCATTGTTCATAATTAAGCGCTAGCAGTAGCTACCCAAATGCATAACCCATAGGTGACAAGGAAACAAGATATCAATAGCTAAGTTATAATCTCTATGGTTGTCAAGGAAGACACATGCATATGTATAATAATTTCAGTGAATAGGTAACAAGGATGGTCCCATGTTATACTTGCCTTAATCAAAGCTTTCCTGTTGATACTGCTGGTCTGGCTCAAAATAATACTCCTGATCGTCAAGAAATTGCTCACCGTCTATACTCGATCATCAATCAACAACACACATGCATCCAATCAAACATACACGAAGCAAACCAAGAGATACAATTAGAACAGTACACCAACAGTAACAAAACAGTAATAAAAGTTTATAAAACTCTTCTACACGTTTCTACGATCACACAGACATAAAGATCACCAAATTCGGAGTTAAAACGTGAAAGTTATGAATTTTCTAAGATTTCCTATATATAAATAATTACTTTAATATAAACTCGAAAATAAATTTTCCAAACCTACTGTACAGCTACACTAACATATAGAGCTCGCAAATACGAACTTAACGCAATTTGAACGGATCAAATTGGAGTTAAAACGTGGAAGATATGGCCTAAACAAAATTATGTGTATATGTATTTCTATTGTATTTCGGGATTTGTTTTCCTAAAGAAAAACGGCAATAAAGTGTGTGTGACATAATGATGACATCATCAAGCTAGTTAAGCAAAACTAGACAACTGCATGGATGGACTGGTCTGTTGTTGCTGGACAAACTAGGTGACCACAACTTGCATCTACTGAACATGAATATCGATGAGCTCTCAAAGGCATACGATGAATTGATATAAGGAGATAGAATTTTGAATATGCTTGTAGACGTATATCACAGGGAGGAAACATGGAGGGGCTCACCAACAAACAGGTACGATCGGCCGCAGCAGCTCCTTCACCTTGGTGCGGGGTTCGGCAGGCACGATGGCGAAGCTTTGGACGGCGTCCGCAAGAACGGTGGCTTTGTCGGTTCGTCGGCAAGATCGAAGGCGATGGCAGGAAGGCGTTAGGGCTCATGGTGGCGGCTGTGGAACATCTAATGGTATGCAGCGTGCGTTTACACTAAGTATAGTTAAAAACATATTTAAGTTAACAATTAATCAAATTAACATGTTATGTATAATCACCGGGATATAAACCTATATTAGTTTTAATCATAGAACTAATTGCATGTTAATTAAATTAATATTTAATTTATATATCACTAGCATGTATCACGACAACGCTGTTGTAGAATACACGGGGAAGAACACGAACATGAAGATGCTCACCCGCTATAGAGACCGGACACTGGCCATGGCAGGTTCGGCAGGATCGGAGCAGGAGAAGATGGCAGCACAGGCTGCACAGCTCAGGTTCGTCTCGATGAAGATCAACACGTCCACAAGTTCTCCGTCCAAGCAAGCAGCACATGCGACGATATGATCAGCGCTCGGCATCCAGTAGCAGGAGCGGGCATCGGCGGCCTACTACACAGGCCGAGTTGTTCATATGAACTCTGATTCGTTGACTGCAGCACACAGCAAGACGTACAAACAGAAACTGTACGCGTACAGAGGCGTTGAAGAATAGGCATCATCAACGACGCTGCTACAAGTCACAGGAAAGAAGATAGAGGATTTTGAGATATTTACCAAGAGTTGTTTCTCTTCCTTTGGACGTACGTACAGCACACATGGCCATGACCAACTGCTGCCTTGTTTGATCGAGCCTTCAGGTCAGGCTTGCATGCAGGACCGAGCTCGACTGAGATGAGGTGGGACCGGCTGCAGGGCATGGCAGTGCTATGGAAACGACGGCGGCGGCGGCTTGTGACGAGGTGAAGAGATTCATGATCACGGACGAGGCAAGGAGGCCACAGGCATATATTTATATGCACAAGGGAAAAGCCAAGTTGGAATATGATTAGATTTTATTATTTTCGGAATTAATGAATTTCATGACTAAAAAATAATTCTAGAAAATCTAGAATTACTATTTGAGTCACATAAATAATCTGCAAGACGTACGTACCGAAACAGGATTTCTTTCCTTACGTGTACAGCCGTTCAACGAACATGCATTGATATATACATATACATGTATATTTAAGATACGGCGAGAGATAGAGGGAGCTACGAGTGACGGCTCGCGATAAGAGTTGTACTTCTGAAATCAGGGCGTCGAGGGCTACGCCGGCATATATATAGTCGTAGGGTTTAGAAACTTTTCGGAATTTCTTAATTTCGGGATTATTTTAATTCCGCGAATAAAATAATTCCAGAAAATCTAGAATTACCTTTTTGGCCGCGAAAAATAGCCCGGAGCTCAGAAAAATCACCGGAAACATCCTGGAGACTCTTGGAAAGATAAGTAACTCAACTAAATGAGTTTGAGCTCATGAAAAGATGGATGAAGAGATCAAGGAAAAATATTAAGCTCACAGAAATTAAAAATTTTAAATCCAGAAAATGCCAAAAAGTTTTCCAATGAAAAGTAAACGTCGTTCTATGGTATTTTGAAAAAATAATAGCACTCACCAACACCAAAGACAAGCATCACACAAACACCACATTATCAAATTAATATGGAAAAGTTTAAAACCATAATTTTCTATATTTAAATTAGCAGCAACTTAATTTATCGGATAAGTTTCATTCAAATATTAAAATTATTTATTTTATTTAGTGTTTTTCATGCACAACCCAAAATAGGAAATTTTGGGTGTGACATGTTACATATTAAATTAAGCAAGTTATAATTGACAAAGGAACATTTAACTTGATATTTATCTAGTTAACATTTTATTATCCATAAAAGGCCGGAAATAAACCTGAATTACTTTTAATTCAAAACGGCACTTTATAATTATTAATCAAATTGCATCTAATCCAACTTTATATGATCATGTTTAAACTAGGCAAATTATAACTAATAAATGCATATTTAAGTTGACTAATAATTATAAAAATATTAGAAACAGGTTTGCCTAATCATTAATCAAATTAGTATGATTAAATGCATAAACATGAACAATATTAACACAATTAAATTCGTAAATACATAACGTGATAAAAGTCATTACTAGCATGCAGATTACGGTCAGCGAGGTAGCAACGTGACAAACTCGGAATTACAACCCTAAGTTGCTTTTAATTAAACACTATTAAATAAATATTAATCAAATTATATTTAAATCCATAATTACATAAAGTGATGAACACTAGCGCTACTGTGTAGATCGCGATGTTACGAAACTAATGCAACTTGGATGAACTAAAACGGAGCTAAAACGACTAAACGGTGGAAATAATACAATAGATGGCAAATTCGTAATTGGCTCGTCTTGTACCTTGGTCATCTTCTTCACGAACGTGAACGTGGCTCTGGTGGCCAAGGAGGCGTTGCTGCTGCACTTGCGTAGGGAAGGGCCGAGGACGACTCGCCACCCGAGCGCCGTGACGCACCAGACCGCGGCGGTGCAGGAGCCCACGCGTTGGTGCCGTAGCAGGGTCGGGCAAGCCGCGTGGCACAGCAGCCACGACTGCTCGCGAAGTAGTGCGCGAGGCGCGCGAAGGGGCGAGGGATGGGCAGCACAGGGCTGTGAGGTTGGGCCCGTAGACGTGCTTGCGTGGTGGTGGCTCGAGTGGGGTCGCAGGTGACCCAAGAAGATGAAGGTTAGGCCGGTCATGGTGGAAGCTAACCGGTGAAAAAGAAGATGTAATGGGAAACGATGAAACGGGCATGGATTCGTAAAAAGAAAGATGTGCCAGTGAAGAGAACGATGAGAGGAACCTCGGAGTGGAAACGGAATTCGCCAGAGATGTCCGAGGTGGCTGGAAAAGCTCGCCGAACCATCACCGGAAGTTCGCCGGAACGCAAGCTGTAGATGTAAAACTTCGGCGAGGGGTGGAGGGAGCTACGAGCGGCGGCTCGCGATAAGAAGGGAGAAAATTCTAATTTACTACACAAGAGATTTCCCAAACTAGGGGCTCCTCTACGGTAGTTTTGGTGTGCTTTTACCCAAGGGATAAGTACGTATATATAGGGAGGAAAACTCTCCACCTTCATGTCAACTAGCGATATGGTGCTAATTGACATTGCACCATCCACCTTTACTAATAGGCCTAATTAATTATTAAAGCCCATTAGTAAATAAAGATATGGGTCTTTGGGGCATGAGAAAATCTGAGATATTTTATTATTTTCGGAATTAATTAATTTCATGGATAAAATAATTCTAGAAAAGTCCAGAATTGAATTTTAAGCCACGAAAAATACCTCGAAGGCTCCGAAAATTTAGGGAAAATTCTCAGAGATATTTTAGAATGAGACAAACCCAAATAAAGTATCTGGAGCTCATGAAAAGATTGATGAAGAGATCAAGGAAAAAGATTAAGCTCACGAAAATTGAAATTTTAAATCCAAAAAATACCAAAAAGTTTTCCGGTGAGAAGCAAACGTCGTCCTATGGTATTTTGAAAATAATAGCACTCACCAACACCAAAGACAAGCATCACACAAACACCACATTATCAAATTAATATGAGAAAGTTTAAAACCACAATTTTCTATATTTAAATTAGCAACAACTTAACTTATCTAATAAATTTATTCAAATATTGAAATTATTTATTTTATTTAGTATTTTTCATGCACAATCCAAAATAGGAAATTTTGGGTGTGACAATTCTACCCCACTTAACAGGAATCTCGTCCCGAGATTTAGAGAGACTAGGGAGAAAGATAAAGTTGATCTGCAAATCTTCACTCTTTCTTCATCAACTCTTATCCAATGATGATGCCACAAGCTCAAAACCAACTTTGTAAAGGTGTCCTTTAGACCCTTATGATCCTTGTCAATGGTTCCAACAGATTACCACTCTGAGAAAAGATACTTGCGCTCGATAGTGACTTTACAACCATGTAGCTAGCTGATGCTTCCAGGTGACGAAATAGAACATATAAACCTCCATCTTGTATCGTCTTTTAATTCGACAACTCCCCTTAAGAAGAGATCAACTAGAGTACACCAAAGGATAGCTTGCATTTGTTTCTGAGTGATAACTACTATCGTGTCCTTCTATCATGTCAAAGAGACTCATGAACATATGCAAGAACAAGTAATCCTGCACTTCCTCGCGAGCAGAAAAATAGCAGTGCAGAAATACAGTTATATCTCGAGTTCTACGAATCCGATGATATTGTAGCTTATACCGTTGGAAAGCTTATCAAATTTACTACAACTTCCTTATAGAATTCTTCTCCAGATTCTGCAGTTAAGGTAGTCGAAAACTGTGCACAACAGAAACTATTCCAGATTGCTGACAGCATAGATGCGTCGCCTTGTGATTTTCATAAATCCCAAACCATAATAGATATCAGAGTGGTTCTTACTGTCAGAGAAAGATATTGAAGTCTACTATTGTCCAGAATTTATCCATGATTTTTGGGCATCCAAAAATAGAGATATAAGCTAAGAAAGACAGACTGCTATAAAAAAACAGGATAAGGTAGAAACGAGATTCAAAGACACTAGAGAGATAGATAACACTAATCTTCAAGTCTTCATGCTTCTTTGCTTTGTGTTGATGAGATATAAGACATGGATCGAGGATAGCCAAAAGATGACAAGAAAGATAAGGTTTGATCTTTAGTTCTTCATGCCTCGTCGCTTGAGATATTCAGGACTTGCTGTTGTTGATAGCAAATGCTACCCCACTTAACAAAGATCTTGTTTCACCTGACGATGTCATTGAAGGCAACACTTTCTCTAAAGCTTGCTGCTAATGATAAGTCCTTCATGTTTTGATCATCCATTAAGATGAGATTAATAAGGTAGCATGACAACCAAGGGTAGACAGGAACGATGTAAGAGAAAATGGCATGAATTAGGATCGATTGAAAGATAAGTAAGATACAAGATGTCACTACCCCACTTAACATAGATCGAGCTACTTCTCAAGACTTATACCTTCCGGGCCTACCTTTGAAACACGAGAACAAGAACAACACACAAGCAACACATCAAGCAAAACAAGCACACATCACATCATCGGTACTACACGTGCTTCTTCAACAATGGTGGTCATCCTAAGGGAAAAGTATGGATGATGAAAAGCCATCGAATCTTTGAACCAGGTAAGATCAGAAAACTTTTAGTAAAAACAACATAAAACAAAATCCAAGGGAGTAAGAAATAATAGCTCAAAGGAAAGCTATCAAGAAGAGGATACAACAGGACAAGGAAGAGGAATAGTCAAAATCAATGAGTCAAGGGATGACAAAATAGTTTTATCGTAAAATAAGTTTTAGAATACGTCCAGTGCTACTTGGCATACGTCCTACAGTCAACCTGGCTCTGATACCACTCTGTCACACCCGGTTTTCTAAAGAACAAAACCAGGCTAATCATATGTGCGCCCAGGAAGTCCACACATATGCCAGAATGAAAAAAATATCAGAAACAATGTTATTATATAACGTATACATAGCTATATTAACACTTACATCAGAGTATCGTGGAACGGTGACTAAACTTTGGGCTCCATTCTTCTCAGGGACGGCTGACTGGGTGTAACATATGCCTAGCACTTCTACTAGTCTTCTGGAAACTCCACTACACCTTTGTCCTTTTTCCGAGTAGCATCTTTTTACACACTGGAGTGTGGGGGAAATAGCAAGAATGAGTCCATGTCGAACTCAACAAGTATAACACAGGGTTCATGAGGCTCAAAAAGGCTAGACACTGTTTAACTGCGTTTAGCTTTTAATCATCATATAATTAGCAATTGAGTAGCATCAAGGTAATCCAAATCCCATTAATGAATCAATGATCAATTGTAATAAGGATAATGAATAGCATTAACATGAGCATAATAATAATCAATAATAATTCAGCATGATATAACAATGGTGATCAACTATTCTGTAAGAATCCCCAAGGCCGCTCGTATCCGTGAGCACGGCTAGTATACCGGTTTTTAACTCTGCGCAGAGGTGTACACTTTCACTGTGAGTCATGATTTCCAAATGCATGGGTTTGCAAGGCCCAAAACATCAGAGACCATATAAAGCCATTCAAAAGTTCGTCTAACAAGTTAGAGCCATTAGATTCACTCGGTAGGCAGATGTAGAACCCCCCTTCCCTGTGGCACAACAACCGCAGCCTATACACACTAGGCCAGGGGCTCGCACTACACCCAACGTGGCAAGCCATTCTTACGCCATTTAAGGTAACCTCTAACAAGCTAGAAAATGTCTCTTGAACAACTAGAGCCAGAGCCATATAGCCCTCACAGCTATACTGTATGTCCCTGTTATCACTTACAGGTAAGTCCTTACGGAGAGTAACTAGAGCATCAAAATAACCCACATGCTCTAGCCCCCTTTCAACAGAAATAACATCATCTTAATTGGTTGATTGCATAATCCATTAGTCAAATTACAAGATCATTGTTCATAATTAAGCGCTAGCAGTAGCTACCCAAATGCATAACCCATAGGTGACAAGGAAACAAGATATCAATAGCTAAGTTATAATCTCTATGGTTGTCAAGGAAGACACATGCATATGTATGATAATTTCAGTGAATAGGTAACAAGGATGGTCCCATGTTATACTTGCCTCTTTTTCAAGATTAAGCTGCTCAGAATCTTCAGCTGCTATCTTTCGGTCTCCAACTTTTGCTTCGATTGTCAGTCCTCAGCTCCTAGTCTTCAGCGCTAACGAACCACGCTTCCTCTACTCGTAGCAACCAAGCAACACAAATAGACAAACAATACACACATCTAAGAACATGCATCAAACAAAAGAAACGCTTAAAAATAGAACGCACTAAATGACACGGTACGTTGCTATAGTCACGAAAACGCAAGAACGACTAAGAGTGGAGCTATTGTTATCGAGGACACATATATCGAGATTGACAACATTACTAAAGAAGACCAACTATACACTTGATCTATTTCGGTTAACAAAATTAAGTGATTAAACAATTTAAAGAATTAATCTAGAACTAAATTATTCTAATTATAGTTAATTAGAAAAGGCAGAAGTAAACCTTAGTTATATTTTATTTAGAATAAATGAGTATCTATTATTTAATCATTTAAAAATTTATAAATTAGAAAGCATAGAGCAGGTGATAACAACTAATCGAATCATTATATGTTTCTAGCATAAACTATACAAGTTATATTTAAGAAACATTTAAGATTTTATTAATCATGATAGCATTTGATTACTAAACATCGAAGTATAAACCTATATTGTTTTATTTAGAGAGGGCAATTGAAGAATCATTAATCATATTTAATTTCTAAAGTCGAGTTAAAGCTAACCATGATTTATTTATAAACATGCATGTATCCGTTAATTAAATTAAACTGAAACTTTGCAAAAGAAAAGTGTGTCTGATAGCATCTCCCCAAACTGTATATGACGTGAGTTCAGCTAGACAAATTATAATGTAGAATCACATTGATGATAGCAATTAATCAGTTCATCATGTTACATATTAAATTAAGCAAGTTATAATTGACAAAGGAACATTTAACTTGATATTTATCTAGTTAACATTTTATTATCCATAAAAGGCCGGAAATAAACCTGAATTACTTTTAATTCAAAATGGCACTTTATAATTATTAATCAAATTGCATCTAATCCGACTTTATATGATCATGTTTAAACTAGGCAAATTATAACTAATAAATGCATATTTAAGTTGACTAATAATTATAAAAATATTAGAAACAGGTTTGCCTAATCATTAATCAAATTAGTATGATTAAATGCATAAACATGAACAATATTAACACAATTAAATTCGTAAATACATAACGTGATAAAAGTCATTACTAGCATGCAGATTACGGTCAGCGAGGTAGCAACGTGACAAACTCGGAATTACAACCCTAAGTTGCTTTTAATTAAATGCTATTAAATAAATATTAATCAAATTATATTTAAATCAATAAATCCATAATTACATAAAGTGATGAACACTAGCGCTACTGTGTAGATCGCGACGTTACGAAACTAATGCAACTTGGATGAACTAAAACGGAGCTAAAACGACTAAACGGTGGAAATAATACAATAGATGGCAAATTCGTAATTGGCTCGTCTTGTACCTTGGTCATCTTCTTCACGAACGTGAACGTGGCTCTGGTGGCCAAGGAGGCGCTGCTGCTGCACTTGCGTAGGGAAGGGCCGAGGACGACTGGCCACCCGAGCGCCGTGACGCACCAGACCGCGGCGGTGCAGGAGCCCACGCGTTGGTGCCGTAGCAGGGTCGGGCAAGCCGCGTGGCACAGCAGCCGCGGCTGCTCGCGAAGAAGTGCGCGAGGCGCGCGAAGGGGCGAGGGATGGGCAGCGCAGGGCTATGAGGTTGGGCCCGTAGACGTGCTTGCGTGGTGGTGGCTCGAGTGGGGTCGCAGGTGACCCAAGAAGATGAAGGTTAGGCCGGTCATGGTGGAAGCTAACCGGTGAAAAAGAAGATGTAATGGGAAACGATGAAACGGGCATGGATTCGTAAAAAGAAAGATGTGCCAGTGAAGAAAACGATGAGAGGAACCTCGGAGTGGAAACGGAATTCGCCAGAGATGTCCGAGGTGGCTGGAAAAGCTCGCCGAACCATCACCGGAAGTTCGCCGGAACGCAAGCTGTAGATGCAAAACTTCGGCGAGGGGTGGAGGGAGCTACGAGCGGCGGCTCGCGATAAGAAGGGAGAAAATTCTAATTTACTACATGAGAGATTTCCCAAACTAGGGGCTCCTCTACGGTAGTTTTGGTGTATTTTTACCCAAGGGATAAGTACGTATATATAGGGAGGAAAACTCTCCACCTCCATGTCAACTAGCGATATGGTGCTAATTGACGTTGCACCATCCACCTTTACTAATAGGTCTAATTAATTATTAAAGCCCATTAGTAAATAAAGATATGGGCCTTTGGGGCATGAGGAAATCTGAGATATTTTATTATTTTCGGAATTAATTAATTTCATGGATAAAATAATTCTAGAAAAGTCCAGAATTGAATTTTAAGCCACGAAAAATACCTCGAAGGCTCCGAAAATTTAGGGAAAATTCTCAGAGATATTTTAGAATGAGACAAACCCAAATAAAGTATCTGGAGCTCATGAAAAGATTGATGAAGAGATCAAGGAAAAAGATTAAGCTCACGAAAATTGAAATTTTAAATCCAGAAAATACCAAAAAGTTTTCCGGTGAGAAGCAAACGTCGTCCTATGGTATTTTGAAAATAATAGCACTCACCAACACCAAAGACAAGCATCACACAAACACCACATTATCAAATTAATATGAGAAAGTTTAAAACCACAATTTTCTATATTTAAATTAGCAACAACTTAACTTATCTAATAAATTTATTCAAATATTGAAATTATTTATTTTATTTAGTATTTTTCATGCACAATCCAAAATAGGAAATTTTGGGTGTGACATTTTGTCTGTAATTAATTAGAATAGTTCATAGCTATAGCTTTTGTGGTCAAATTGTGGTTAAATTTTTATAGTGAACTAATTATTATATGCTTGAACAGTAGTAAAAATTTCATACTGATTGGATCATGTATAATTTAGTTATAGATTTATTTATATTTAACAAGCATAAACCTAAACGTAAACCTAAATAAATCTATAACTAAGGTATATATGATCTAATGAGTATAAAATTTTTACTATAGCTCAAGAATATAATAATACCCCATTATAAAAATTTCACCACAATTGGACCATAGAAGTTGTAGCTATGAATTATTCCAATTAATTACAGACAAAATTCGATTTTCTAACTAAATTAAAGCTATAGAAAAAATTTATACTAAAACATACTATATTATATATTCATTGTGTAGATCTACTCATGTGGAGTCCAACAAAATTAGATTTTCTATTTTATGATATTTCTGTGATTTACTATGATTTTTCAAAGATTCAGCAGAAATAAATAGAAAAAGTCAAAACCACAGTTACTGTAGAAAAACCATGGTTACTCCTATAACTATGCTTTGTGGTTCATTTCATTCTTTTTTAGGAATAGTTGATGGTTAAAAATGAGAATTAGGGATCGTCAATAGTCAGTATCAATTACGTCATACAACCACACAGTTAATGTACCGTGATGGCCGTGACACCGAGAACTGCCAATGCATATGTCGTGGAAAATGTAGAACGTTGAGAACTTTGCCTTCCACACATGGGTCCCTGAAGACTTTACCAAAAATAACTTATCATCGTCAATAAAGCAGTGTTTGTTTCGGTAAAATCTTGCAATTCCGTCAAAGATATCTGGGTCACCCGTGTTACGAAATTAGTTGGTTGTGATAGGAATGAAACATCTCATGTTAGGGTGGAGAGCTTAAATCAAGTCAGTATCAATTATGTTGCACAACCACACCGTTAAGGTACTGTGATGGCCGTGACACCGGGAACTGCCGATTCAGATATCGTGACAAATGTAAAACCTTGAGAAATTTGACTTCTAGACATAGAATCAAGCTAGGTCTTTTTTCATGGCTCCAAAACTATTGGCCTCACCCTAAGGAACTTGAATTGGCCAAAGTGGGTCCCTAGAGATTTTTCTAAAAATAACTTATTATTGGCGAGAAAGTAGTGTTTGTTTTGTTGAAATCATGCAATTCCATCAAAGATGTCTAGGTTCACCCATGTTACGAAATGAGTTGGTTGTGACTGGAATGACACATTTCATGTTAGGGTGGAAAGCATAGATGAAGTCAGTATCAATTATGTTGCACAACCATGCCATTAAGGTACCATGATGGTCGCGATATCAGAAATTGTCGATTTAGATGTCGTGGCAAATGTAAAACCTTGAAAAATTTGCCTTCTAGAAATATAATCGAGCTAGTTTTTTTCATGACTATAGAAACATAGGCCTCATCTGAGGGAAACCAAATTGGCAAAGGTGGGTCCCTAGAGATTTCTCTAAAAATAACTTATCATAGGCAACAAAGTAGCGTTTGTTTCGGTGAAATAATGTAATTCCATCAAAGATGTCTGGCTCCACCCATGTTATGAAATGAGTTGGTTGTGATATGAATGGCACATCTCATGTTAGGGTGGAGAGCTCTGATGAAGTTAGTATCAACTACATCACACAACCACGCAGTTAATGTTCCATGATGGTCGCGACACCGGGAACTGTCGATGCATATGTCGTGGCAAATGTAGAACCTTGAGAACTTTGCCTTCTAGACATGGAATCAATCTAATTTTTTTCATGGCTGTAGAACTATAGGCCTCCCCCTAGGGAACCTGAATTGGCAAAAGTGGGTCCCTGGAGACTTTTCTAAAAACAACTTATCATAGGCAATAAAGAGTGTTAGTTTCGGTGAAATCATGCAATTCTAACAAAGATGTCTCGGTCCACCCGTGTTATGAAACGAGTTGGTTGTGATAGGAATGACACATCTCTTGTTAGGGTAGAGAGCTTAGATGAAGTCAGTATCAATTACGTTGCACAACCACACCATTAAGGTAACGTGATGGCCGTGACACCGAAAACTGCCGATGTAGATGTCATAGCAATTGTAAAACCTTGAGAAATTTGCCATCTGGACATGGAATGGAGCTAGGTTTTTTTCGTAGCTATAGAACTATAAGCCTCACCCTAAGAAACCTAAATTGGCAAAAGTGGGTGTATAGAGATTTTTCTAAAAACAACTTATCCTAGGCAACATAGAAGTGTTTGTTTCGATAAAATCATGCAATTCCATCAAAAATGACTAGGTCCACCCGTGTTACTAAACGAGTTGGTTGTTAGTGGAATGGAATATCTCACGTTAGGGTGTAGAGCTTAGATGAAGTAAATATCAATTACATCGCACAACCACACTATTAAGGTACCATGACTGCCGCGACACCAGGAACTGTCGATTCAGATGTCATGGCAAAAGTAAAACTTTGATAAATTTGCCTTCTCGACATGGAATTGAGCTTGTTTTCTTTCATGATAATAGAATTATAGGCCTCATGCTAGTGAACCTAAATAGGCAAAAGTGGGTCCCTATAGATTTTTCTCAAAATAATTATCATAGGCAACAAAGTAGCGTTTGTTTTGGTGAAATAATGTAATTCTATCAAAGATGTCTGGGTCCACCCGTGTAATGAAATGAGTTGACTTTGGTAGGAATGACACATCTCTTGTTAGGGTGGAGAGCTTTGATGAAGTCAGTATCAACTACATCACATAACCACACCGTTAATGTACTGTGATGGCCGCGACACCGGGGATTGCTGATGCATATGTCGTGGCAAATGTAAAACCTTGAGAACTTTACCTTCCAGACGTGGAGTCAAGCTTGTTTTTTTCATAGCTGCACAACCACATGCCTCACCTTAGAGAACCTGAATTGGCAAAAGTGGGTCCCTGAAGACTTTTCTAAAAATAACATATCATAGGCAACAAAGTAGTGTTTGTTTTCGGTGAAATCATGCAATTCCATCAAAGATGTCTGTGTTCACCCATGTTACGAAACGAGTTGGTTGTGACAAGATTGGCACATCTCATGTTAGGGTGGAGAGCTCTGATGAAGTTAGTATCAACTACATCACACAACCACATAGTTAATGTTCCATGATGGCCGCGACACCGGGAAGTGCCGATGCATATGTCGTGGCAAATGTAGAACCTTGAGAACTTTGCCTTCCAAACATGGAATCAAGCTAGTTTTTTTCATGGTTGTAGAACTATAGGCCTGACCCTAGGGAACCTGAATTGGAAATAGTGGGTCCCTGGAGACTTTTCTAAAAACAACTTATTATAGGCAATAAAGTAGTGTTTGTTTCGGTGAATTCATGCAATTCTATATATATATATATATATATATATATATATATATATATATATATATATATATATATATATATATATATATATCTTAAGTACTTTTACTTGTTTACTGCATTAAGTTGTAAGAGTTGGGGTGAAAACACTTGTTGCATTATATCTATCCTTGTCCAGATATAGAACTTGAATCCCAATTTTAGTTTAGGCACGTGTTAATGCTTAGCCTGCTTAGTGCGGTAGAAGTCGGGTGATTTTTGGTCATCCGCGAGATTTAGGTGAAGTGGGTCACGAGTGGCTATGTTGGCTATCGTGGATGGAACCATGCTTAAAGATGAATTTGAGACCGGGTGGGAGTTCGATAGTGTAGCCGCAAGACACTTCACGTCTTGGGTGCAAAGCTATGCCTGTCTGAGTCATTTAAGGACTGATTCATTGTACGTCCTTGAGTCATGTTGAACGCAGTCTAACACTTAGTTGGTCGGATAAGCAGTTTTGACCATGAAGCCGAGTAATACAGTTCAGGCTGGGAATCAAAGGGTAGGTCACATCTTGGAGGAAGTAAGGACGTGCTTGGGGACATTGGTGTGAAACCAAAGGGGGTTAAAGTCCCTATCACCTGGCAGAGTGTTGCCCTTGGGGATGCGGCATCAGTCGGACCCGCGACTCTGGAATTGTACCAAAGGTGGCTTGTGCGACCCTGGCAAGGGCCTACATGGTGAGTGTTAGAAGTACCCCTCCAGCTGGATAGGAATTCAATTCAAATTGTTGTCACTCCTGGTTAGTGAGCACTTGACTTGAGCAGCGGTAATGTAGATCTTATTAATTGAATAGATGGTTAACCTGCTATGGTTATTATGGTTTGTTTAATCATCACATGATTGTTTAGTACAGGTGCTAAGATAGCTGACAGGTTAATGCTAAAAGCAACTGCTAGTATAGGTTAAAAGAGTTAACTTTATTTATGCTTTTCTGCAAAACATGATGCCAGCCAGCTCCACTTTAAGAAAGCCTTGCATGATCCTTGGTGTCTTTTATTTTCCATTTCCACAGGTAAGTCTAGCTGAGTACATTCCCGTACTTAGGGTTTATTCCCTCCTGTTGCAGATGACATGATTTATCAGGGCTTCTGCAAGAACTGCCTCCACCCTGCGGGTGATGAGGACTAGATCACTCGGGCGTGATCATCTGTTAGTTACATACCTTAATGCTTTTGTGGGATCATGATCTATAAGACTGGCAATCATATTTGAACTAAGTGTGTGTGTGTTTATGCTTCTGCTACTTTATAAACTTGGTTTGTAATAATTGTGACTCCGTGCTGTTGTAAGTCTATTTCTGAACTGTTGTGAAATGTAAATGTGTGATGTGTTATGTTGAATGATGCGATCTTGGTTGTAAGCGAGCTGGTTTGAAATCCTTTGTGGTTTCGATTGACTACTGGGATTATATGGGCTCAAGTTCGAAAATTTGAGCGTTTCGATGCTTGTTTTTGTACTTGTGCTCTTATAATTTGGTTGGTTCTATTACACGTGGAGTCAAGCTAGTTTTTTTCATAGCTGCATAACCAAGGGCCTCACCTTAGGGAACCTGAATTGTTAAAAGTGGGTCCCTAAAGACTTTTCTAAAAATAACATATCATAGGCAACAAAGCAGTGTCTGTTTTTGGTGAAATCATGTAATTTCATCAAAGATGTCTGGGTTCACCCGTGTTATGAAATGAGTTGGTTGTGATAAGAATGGCACATCTCATATTAGGGTGGAGAGCTTAGATGAAGTTAGTATCAATTACGTCACATAACCATGCTGTTAAGGTAGTGTGATGGCCGCGACATCAGAAACTACCGATTCAGATGTCGTGGCAAATGTAAAACCTTGAGAAATTTGCCTTCTAGACATGGAATAGAGCTAGTTTTTTTCACGACTATAGAACTATAGGACTCACCTAAGGAAACCCAAATTGGCAAAAGTGGGTCCCTAGAGAATTTTCTAAAAATAAGTTATCATAGGCAACAAAGCAGCGTTTCTTTCGGTGAAATAATGTAATTCCATCAAAGATGTCTGCCTGCACCCATGTTATGAAATGAGTTGGTTGTGATAGGAATGGCACATCTCATGTTATGGTGGAGAGCTCTAATGAAGTTAGTATCAACTACATCACACAACCACACAGTTAATGTTCAGTGATGGCCGCGACACCGAGAACTGCCGATGCATATGTCATGGCAAATGTAGAACCTTGAGAACTTTGCCTTCTAGACATGGAATCAAGCTAGTTTTTTTCATGGCTATAGAACTATAGGACTCACCCTAGGGAACCTGAATTGGCAAAAGTGGGTCCCTGGAGACTTTTCTAAAAACAACTTATCATAGGCAATAAAGGAGTGTTTGTTTTGATGAAATCATGCAATTCTATCAAAGATGTTTGGGTTCACCCGTGTTATGAAACGAGTTGGTTGTGATAGGAATGGCACATCTCATGTTAGGGTGGAGAGCTTAGATGAAGTCAGTATCGATTATGTCGCACAACCACACCATTAAGGTACCGTGATGGCCGCGACACCGAAAATTGCCAATGTAGATGTCGTGGCAAATGTAAAACCTTGAGAAATTTGCCATTTGGACATGGAATCAAGCTAGGTTTTTTTTCATAGCTATAGAACTATAAGCCTCACCATAGGAAACCTAAATTGGCAAAAGTGGGTGCATAGAGATTTTTCTAAAAACAACTTATCCTAGGCAACATAGAAGTGTTTGTTTTGGTGAAATCATGCAATTCCATAAAAATGACTGGGTCCACCTGTGTTACTAAATGAGTTGGTTGTGACTAGAATAGAACATCTCATGTTAGGGTGTAGAGCTTAGATGAAGCCAATATCAATTACATCAAACAACCACACCATTAAGAAACCATGATGGCCGCGACACTAGGAACTGTCCATTCAGATGTCGTGGCAAAAGTAAAACTTTGATAAATTTGCCTTCTGGACATGGAATTGATCTTATTGTTTTCATGATAATAGAACTATAGGCCTCATGCTAGTGAACCTAAATAGGCAAAAGTGGGTCCCTATAGATTTTTCTAAAAATAACTTATCATAGGCAACAAAGTTGCGTTTGTTTTGGTGAAATAATGCAATTTCTGTCAAAGATGTCTGGGTGCACCCGTGTTATGAAATGTGTTGACTTTGATTGGAATGACACATCTCATGTTAAGGTGAAGAGCTCTGATGAAGTTAGTATCAACTACATCATACAACCACGCCGTTAATGTACCGTGATGGCCGGACACCGGTGACTGCCGATGCATATGTCGTGGCAAATTGAAAACCTTGAGAACTTTGTCTTCCAGACGTGGAGTCAAGCTAGTTTTTTTCATAGCTGCACAACCACAAGCCTCACCTTAGGGAACCTAAATTGGCAAAAGTGGGTCCCTAAAGACTTTTCTAAAAATAACATATCATAGGCAACAAAGCAGTGTTTGTTTTCGGTGAAATCATGCGATTCCATCAAAGATGTCTATGTTCACCCATGTAACGAAACGAGTTGGTTGTGATAGGAATGGCACATCTCATGTTAGGGTGGAAAGCTTAGATGAAGTTAGTATCAATTACATCGCACAACCACGCTGTTAAGGTACCGTGATGGTTGCGACATCAGAAACTGCCGATTCAGATGTCGAGGCAAATGTAAAACCTTGAGAATTTTTCCTTCTAGACACAGAATCGAGATTGTTTTTTTCATGACTATAGAACTATAGGCCTCACTAGAGGGAACCCAAATTGGCAAAAGTTGGTCCCTCGAGATATTTCTAAAAATAACTTGTCATAGGCAACAAAGCAGCATTTGTTTCGGTGAAATAATATAATTCCATCAAAAATGTCTGGCTCCACCCATGTTATGAAAAAAGTTGGTTGTGATAGGAATGGCACATCTCATGTTAGGGTGGAGAGCTTTGATGAAGTCAGTATCAACTACATCACACAACCACATAGTTAATGTACCGTGATGTCTACGACACCAGTGACTGCCGATGCATATGTCGTGGCAAATGTAAAACATTAAGAACTTTGCCTTCCAGACGTGGAGTCAAGCTAGTTTTTTTCATAGCTGCACAACCACAGGCCTTACCTTAGGGAACCAAAATTGGTAAAAGGGGGTCCCTAGAGACTTTTCCAAAAATAACATATCATAGGCAATAAAGTAGTGTTTGTTTTCGGTGAAATCATGTAATTCCATCAAAGATGTCTGGGTTCACCCGTGTTCTAAAACGAGTTGGTTGTGATAGGAATGGCACATCTCATGATAGGGTGCAAAGCTTAGATGAAGTCAAACTCAATTACGTCACACAACCACGCCATTAAAGGTACCGTGATGGTCGTGACATCAGAAACTGCCCATTCAGATGTCGTGGCAAATGTAAAACATAGAGAAATTTGCCTTCTAGAAATGGAATCAAGCTTGTTTTTTTCATGACTATAGAAATATAGGCCTCACCTGAGGGAAACCAAATTGGCAAAAGTGGGCCCAAGAGATTTTTTAAAAAATAACTTGTCATAGGCAACAAAGCAGCGTTTGTTTCGGTGAAACAATGTAATTCCATCAAAGATGTCTGGCTCCACCCATGTTATGAAATGAGTTGGTTGTGATAGGAATGACATATCTTATGTTAGGATGGAGAGCTCTAATGAAGTTAGTATCAACTATGTCACACAACCATGTAGTTAATGTACTGTGATGGCCGCAACACCAAGAACTACCGATGCATATGTCGTGCCAAATGTAGAACCTTGAGAACTTTGCCTTCCGGACATGGAATCAAGCTAGTTTTTTTCATGGCTATAGAACTATAGGCCTCACCCTAGGGAACTTGAATTGGCAAAAGTGGGTCACTAGAGACTTTTCTAAAAATAACTTATCATAGGCAATAAAGCAGTGTTTGTTTCGGTGAAATCATGCAATTCCGTCAAAGATGTCTGGGTCCACCCGTGTTATGAAATGAGTTGGTTGTGATGGGAATGGAACATCTCATGTTAGGGTGGAGAGCTTGGATGAAGTCAGTATCAATTACATCGCACAACCACACCGTTAAGGTACTGTGATGGCTGAGACGTCAGAAAGTGTCGATTCAGGTGTCGTGGCAAATGTAAAACCTTGAGAAATTTGCCTTCTAGACATGGAATCAAGCTAGTTTTTTTCATGACTATAGAACTATAGGCCTCACCTGAGGGAACCCAAATTGGCAAAAGTGGGTCCCTAGAGATTTTTCTCAAAATAACTTATCATAGGCAACAAAGCAGCGTTTGTTTCAGTGAAATAATGTAATTCCATCAAAGATGTCTGGCTCCACCCATGTTATGAAATGAGTTGGTTGTGATAGGAGTGGCACATCTCATGTTAGGGTGGAGAGCTCTGATGAAGGTATTCAACTATGTCACA
>CM036189.1:3544841-3592086 GCA_020631735.1 Saccharum officinarum | reverse complement strand
GTTTGTTTTGGTGAAATAATGCAATTCCGTCAAAGATGTCTAGGTCCACCCGTGTTTGAATGAGTTGACTTTGATAGGAATGCACATCTCATGTTAGGGTGGAGAGCTCTGATGAAGTCAGTATCAACTACATCACACAACCACACCGTTAATGTACGTGATGGCCGTCGACACCGGTGACTGCCGATGCATATGTCATGGCAAATGTAAAACCTTGAGAACTTTGCCTCTAGACGTGGAGTCAAGCTAGTTTTTTTCATAGTAGCACAACCATAGGCCACCTTAGGGAACCTGAATTGGCAAAAGTGGGTCCCTAAAGACTTTTCTAAAAATAACATATCATAGGCAACAAAGCAGTGTTTGTTTTGGTGAAATCATGCAATTCCATCAAAGATGTCTGGTTCACCCGTGTTACGAAACGAGTTGGTTGTGATAGGAATGGCACATCTCATGTTAGGTGGAGAGCTTAGATGAAGTCAGTATCAATTATTCACACAAACCACGCCGTTAAGGTACCGTGATGGTCGCGACATCAGAAACTGCCGATTCAGATGTCGTGGCAAATGTAAAACCTTGAGAAAATTTGCCTTCTAGACTGGAATTGAGCTAGTTTTTTTTCATGACTATAGAACTATAGGCCTCACCTAGGGAACCCAAATTGGCAAAAGTGGTCCCTAGAGATTTTTCTAAAAATAACTTATCATAGGCAACAAAGCAGCGTTTTTTCGTGAAATATGTAATTCCATCAAAGATGTCTGGCTCCACCCTGTTATGAAATGAGTTGGTTGTGATAGGAATGGCAGATCTCATGTTAGGGTGGAGAGCTCTGATGAAGTTAGTATCAACTACATCACACAAACCACACAGTTAATGTTCCGTGATGGCCGCGACACCGGGAACTGCCGATACATATGTCGTGGCAAATGTAGAACCTTGAGAACTTTGCCTCCAGACATGGAATCAAGCTAGTTTTTTCATGGCTATAGAACTATAGGCCTCACCCTAGGAACCTGAAATGGCAAAAGTGGGTCCCTGGAGACTTTTCTAAAAACAACTTATCATAGGCAATAAAGTAGTGTTTGTTTCGGTGAAATCATGCAATTCCGTCAAAGATGTCTGGGTCCACCCGTGTTATGAAATGAGTTGGTTGTGATAGGAATGGCACATCTCATGTTAGGCTGGAGAGCTTAGATGAAGTCAGTATTAATTACGTCGCACAACCACACCACTAAGGTACCGTGATGGCCGCAACACCGAAAACTGTCGATGTAGATGTCGTGGCAAATGTAAAACCTTGAGAAATTTGCCATCTGGACATGGAATCGAGCTTGGTTTTTTCATAGCTATAGAACTATAAGCCTCACCCTAGGAAACCTAAATTGGCAAAAGTGGGTCCCTAGAGATTTTTCTAAAAACAAGGTAACCTAGGCAACATAGAAGTGTTTGTTTCGGTGAAATCATGCAATTCCATCAAAGATGACTGGTCCACCCGTGTTACTAAACGAGTTGGTTGTGACTGGAATGGAACATCTCATGTTAGGGTGTAGAGCTTAGATGAAGTCAATATCAATTACATCGCACAGCCACACCGTTAAGGTACCATGATGGCCGCGACACCAGGAAGTATCCATTCAGATGTCGTGGTAAAAGTAATACTTGATAAATTTGCCTTCTGGACATGGAATTGAGCTAGTTTTTTCACAACTATAGAACTATAGGCCTCATGCTAGTGAACCTGAATAGGCAAAAGTGGGTCCCTATAGATTTTTCTAAAAATAACTTATCATAGGCAACAAAGTAGCGTTTGTTTTGGTGAAATAATGCAATTCTGTCAAAGATGTCTAGGTCCACCCGTGTTATGAAATGAGTTGACTTTGATAGGAATGGCACATCTCATGTTAGGGTGGAGAGCTCTGATGAAGTCAGTATCAACTACATCACACAACCACACCGTTAATGTATCATGATGGCCGCGACACCGGTGACTGCCGATGCAAATGTCATGGCAAATGTAAAACCATGAGAATTTTGCCTTCCAAACGTGGAGTCAAGCTAGTTTTTTTTTGTAGCTACACAACCATAGGCCTCACCTTAGGGAACCTGAATTGGCAAAAGTCGGTCCCTAAAGACTTTTCTAAAAATAACATATCATAGGCAACAAAGCAGTGTTTCTTTTCGGTGAAATCATGCAATTCCATCAAAGATGTCTGTGTTCACCCATGTTACGAAATGAGTTGGTTGCGATAGGAATGGCACATCTCATGTTAGGGTGGAGAGCTTAGATGAAGTCAGTATCAATTACGTCGCACAACCATGCAGTTAAGGTACCATGATGGTCGCGACATCAGAAACTATCGATTCAGATGTCGTGGCAAATGTAAAAGCTTGAGAAATTTGCCTTATAGACACGGAATCGAGCTAGTTTTTTCATGACTATAGAACTATAGGCCTCACCTAAGCAAACCCAAATTGGCAAAAGTGGGTTCATAGAGATTTTTCTAAAAATAACTTATCATAGGTAACAAAGCAGCGTTTGTTTTGGTAAAATAATGTAATTTCATCAAAGATGTCTGGCTCCACCCATGTTATGAAATGAGTTGGTTGTAATAGGAATGGCACATCTCATGTTAGGGTCGAGAGCTCTGATAAATTTAGTATCAACTACATCACACAACCACGTAGTTAATGTACCGTGATGGCCGCAACACCGGGAACTACTGATGCATATGTCCTGGCAAATGTAGAACCTTGAGAACTTTGCCTTCTAGACATGGAATCAAGCTAGTTTTTCTCATGGCTATAGAACTACAGGCCTCACCCTAGGGAACCTGAATTGGCAAAAGTGGGTCCCTAGAGACTTTTCTAAAAACAACTTATCATAGGCAATAAAGTAGTGTTTGTTTCGGTGAAATCATGCAATTCCGTCAAAGATGTCTGGGTCCACCCGTGTTATGAAACGAGTTGGTTGTGACAGGAATGGCACATATCATGTTAGGGTGGAGAGCTTAGATGAAGTCAGTATCAATTATGTCACACAACCACACCATTAAGGTACCGTGATGGCCGCGACACCGAAAACTGCCGATGTAGATGTCATGACAAATGTAAAACCTCGAGAAATTTGACATCTGGACATGGAATCGAGTTAGGTTTTTTTCATAGCTATACAACTATAAGCCTCACCCTAGGAAACCTAAATTGGTAAAAGTGGGTCCCTAGAGATTTTTCTAAAAATAACTTATCCTAGGCAACATAGAAGTGTTTGTTTCGGTGAAATCATGCAATTCCATCAAAGATGACTGGGTCCACCCGTGTTACTAAACAAGTTGGTTGTGACTGAAATGGAACATCTCGTGTTAGAGTGTAGAGCTTAGATGAAGTCAATATCAATTACATCACACAACCATGCTGTTAAGGTACCATGATGGCCGCAACACCAGGAACTGTCCATTCAGATGTCGTAGCAAAAGTAAAACTTTGATAAATTTGACTTCTGGACATGGAATTGAGCTAGTTTTTTTTCATGACTATAGAACTATAGGCCTCATGCTAGTGAAACAGAATAGGCAAAAGTGGGTCCCTATAGATTTTTCTAAAAATAACTTATCATAGGCAACAAAGTAGCGTTTGTTTTTTTGAAATAATGCAATTCCGTCAAAGATGTCTGGGTCCACCCGTGTTATGAAATGAGTTGACTTTGATAGGAATGGAACATCTCATGTTAGGGTGGAGAGCTCTAATGAAGTGAATATCAACTACATCACACAACCACACCTTTAATGTACCGTGATGGCCGCGACACCGGTGACTGCCGATGCATATGTCATGGTAAATGTAAAACCTTGAGAACTTTGCCTTCTAGACGTGGAGTCAAGCTAGTTTTTTTCATAGCTGCACAACCACAGGCCTTACCTTAGGGAACCTAAATTAGCAAAAGTGGGTCCCTGAAGACTTTTCTAAATATAACGTATCATAAGCAACAAAGTAGTGTTTCTTTTTAGTGAAATCATGCAATTCCATCAAAGATGTCTGTGTTCACCCGTGTTACGAAACGAGTTGGTTGTGATTGGAATGGCACATCTCATGTTAGGATGGAGAGCTTAGATGAAGTCAATATCAATTATGTCGCACAACCACGCCGTTAAGGTACCGTGATGGTCGTGACATTAGAAACTGTCGATTCAGATGTCATGGCAAATGTAAAACCTTGAAAAATTTGTCTTCTAGACACAAAATCGAGCTAGTTTTTTTCATGACTATAGAACTATAGGCCTCACCTGAGGGAACCCAAATTGGCAAATGTGAGTCCCTAGAGATTTTTCTAAAAATAACTTATCATAGGCAACAAAGCAGCGTTTGTTTCGGCGAAATAATGTAATTCCGTCAAAGATGTCTGACTCCACCCATGTTTTGAAATGAGTTGGTTGTGATAGGAATGACACATCTCATGTTAGGGTGGAGAGCTCTGATAAATTTAGTATCAACTACATCACACAACCACGTAGTTAATGGACCATGATGGCCGTGACACCGGGAACTGCCGATGCATATGTCATGGCAAATGTAGAACCTTGAGAATTTTGCCTTCCTGACATGGAATCAAGCTAGTTTTTTTTGTGGCTATAAAACTATAGGCCTCACCCTAGGGAACCTGAATTGGCAAAAGTGGGT
Organism: Saccharum officinarum; assembly: GCA_020631735.1. Lineage (NCBI taxonomy): Eukaryota > Viridiplantae > Streptophyta > Magnoliopsida > Poales > Poaceae > Saccharum > Saccharum officinarum. The sequence continues at coordinate 3,587,415 of CM036189.1, read as the reverse complement.
CCCTGGAGACTTTTCTAAAAACACCTTATCATATGTAATAAAGCAGTGTTTGTTTCGGTGAAATCATGCAATTCCGTCAAAGATGTCTGGGTCCACCCGTGTTATGAAACAAGTTGGTTGTGACATGAATGTCACATATCATGTTAGGGTGGAGAGCTTAGATGAAGTTAGTATCAATTATGTAGCACAACCACACCATTAAGGTATCGTGATGGCCGTGGCAATGAAAACTGTCGATGTAGTTGTCTTGACAAATGTAAAACCTTGAGAAATTTGCCATCTGGACATGCAATCGAGCTAGGTTTTTTTCATAGCTATACAACTATAAGCCACACCCTAGGAAACCTAAATTGGCAAAAGTGGATCCCTAGAGATTTTTCTAAAAACAACTTATCCTAGGCAACATAGAAGTGTTTGTTTCGGTGAAATCATGCAATTCCATCAAAGATGACTAGGTCCACCCGTGTTACTAAATGAGTTGGTTGTGATTGTAATGGAACATCTCATGTTAGGGTGTAGAGCTTAGATGAATTCAATATCAATTACATCACACAACCACACCGTTAAGGTACCATGATGGCCACGACACCAGGAATTGTCCATTCAGATGTCGTGGCAAAAGTAAAACTTTGATAAATTTGCCTTCTAGACATGGAATTGAGCTAGTTTTTTTCATGACTACAGAACTATAGGCCTCATGCTAGTGAACCTATGTTAATGCAAAAGTGGATCTGCAAACACAAAGGGCTAATACGCAATCTGATATCCAAAGCGTGCCAGTCGATTTGACCTATTAATCGATAAGGATGAAAATTCAAGTACTTTGGTCATGACAATAGTGATACGCTCAGAAGCCAGGGCCAAGAGGTACTCACGCAGAACTCAAGGATTGCCAAAGGTCGCACTAAAGTGTTGCAGCTCATCGAATCAATGAGAACTCGTAAAAAAAATATGAAAATTGACGAAGTCACCGAAAAGTAAGTAGATGCAAATAGGAGTAAAATTGGTTTGATATTGATTGATCTTTTTCTTACATTGTCCCTCAGTCTATATTTATACCCTGATCGGAGGAAACATAACCAGACACCACTAGGACACCGAGTCCATATCTATGGAAAAAACATGACTCTTACATGAATCATACTCTAACAAATATAGAAAAGGAAATCAACACCTATCTACTTCCCTGTCCGCCTCAATTACGATGAAATTTTCATCAACCTCTTCTCCATCAGCATGCTTCCTGTCATCACAAGCTTCATCGGCAGTAGTCTTCAAATCTTCCTTCATCAACATCGGCAATAACATCTCCGATCTTACCAGCAACGCCTCTAAGTCTAAGTCAACCTTTCCATTGGTCACCACCATTCATCGACAACAATCCTCACAAGCTGATCTTCATCGGCACCCTTCTATCAGCGTAATACAATAACTTTTCTTCTGCCGATTAGCCCACTCTTGATCATTTTGACATGTGCCAAAAACGGTGTCAACACATGCCCCCCAAATTCAGAGTATAAAATCATTGATGCTCCAAAATTTACTCCAGACAATGATTGCCTTCACCCAATTATCTTAATTCATCCTCCGGACATAACATAATCTGTTACCAAATCCAATCAAATCTAGTCCTAATTCACGCATCTCAGTAAATATCGCATGATCTTCAACCACTCTTGCTCCGATTATGGTTAAGATACAAAAACAATAGCCCATCGGCAAGAACCTAACATAGTGACGCTGCTGCTCTCAAAATTAAAATATCATGTACCAAGATTTCTTCCCAGCCATGATTACTTGCCATCAAATCATCTATACAATCCCTTGATTATCGTGTGAACAGTTACCATATCCATCTGAACTACCTCGACCTACATGCGCGCGGTAGAGAGATAAGTCCAGAATGCCCCTATTCCAATCGGCCTATAAATAAATCTCTCCCAAATGCTCGTCTTCTACCCTTAGACTCCAACCCTCGGCATTCTCTCTTTCCGGCGGCGACCCCGATGAACAACCATGTGACCTCAACCAGCAAGAACCTTCCCCAGCAGCAACCTTGAGTCTCCAGCTGCACCTCCATCCTTCTCAAAACAATGGCAATCAAATTCGACGTCCCTGCGGTTTGTTTCACCTTCATCCCTTTTTACTGTGATTCCTTTTGCCCTTGCAAGTTCATATAGTTGGTAATTTTTCCTCTTTTTCTCTATTCTTTTGATCCTCCAAACTTAGGAACTATGCAACAAGTTAGTCATCCCAACCAATCAGCCACACGTCCAATGCCTAGGCCCAATGGGCAACCCAGATCCAACCGATTTGATCAATGCAGAGACCAAAAGAATTCCCTTCAGAGCCCAGAATTTCTCTTTAAATTTATGGAAGGATACTTTTCGATCTTAGCCTAAAACCACCAAGGGGTGGAAAGATTGGTATCTGAGGGTAAACGGGTCGATGCAAGTGTACTGGGCAGAGCGAAAGCTAGATCAATGCATCAGGCTATCCATTGCCGATATGCAGAAGAATGAGTCGATGATGATTGCTGCTGCTTATTTCTGGTCAGACACAACAAATACTTTCATGTTTGGACATGGCCCAGCTACTCCCACCCTTGCTGATGTATACATGCTCACCGGCCTAGATATTTCAACTACCGATGAGGCCTCCATTTACGGCAGAAAATCTAAGTATAGGGTGAATACCCGCAACATCGGTGGTTGGACAGGGTATATTCAAGAATACAGGAGGACCGGGACAGTTGGTCAGAGGGAACATGCCACATTCCTAAACATGTGGTTAGAAAAATTCATTTTCTATGGTCGATCGGTAGGGCCAACCAATGCTTACCTCCCCGTAGCTGAACTACTGGCCAACGGTGTAAGGTTCCCTCTTGGCCGATATCTTCTGAGCTTCACTTATCACCTTTTACATCAAGTGTCTCAGAAGCTTCTGCTTGGTGAACCCATCGGCAACTTAGGAGGCCCATGGTGGTTCATCAACATGTGGCTGAATGCCCACATGCACAAATGCTTGCAATGGGACTTCTTTGCCCAGCAATTCTCGTGAGATATCGCCGAAGACTACGAACTGGGAGATGAAGAATCGGCAACACGCCCACCCCTCAATTTTGGTGAAGCAATAATTGTTCTTCCTGGAACAGAGGCCAATGAAGATCAGATCAACTGATTCTTTCAAAGCTTTTACAACGGTCTTTCCCATGATCATCGGGCCTGGATGCCCTACATCGATGAAGAAACCAGATTCCCCCTTCTCTTCAATTTTGCCGATGATACCTTGAATAAGAATGAAGAACTTATGATGGCCATCATTACTCCCTGGGCAATCCCAGTGAATACATTCGGCAGTAGGAAAAACACCAACATCACCTATGAATTCTATAATCCATCGGCAGTATCACATCAATTGGCCTTCGGACAGCTGCCAATTAAACTTTGTTTTGCCGATGTGATTAAACCAAGAGAAATAATCACCAGCGGAACGGACTGGAGCAGGATAGTGTGACTCTCTCCTGATGTCAATGCTATAGATGTTGATCTATCCACCTGGATGCCAGCCTCTTTTATCACTAAATCATATAAGCTATGGTGGCAAGAGTGGAAGGGACAATTATTTGCAACATCCGTTCATACATATCGGCATATGATTGACCCTGAGCATGTCATTCCTGATGACGCAGTAAGTTTTTTTAACACCCTTCTTCTCTCTTTTTTTCTCTTTTATTTATCGGTAACTAACTTTCTTGTGACAGGTCGATGACCCAGCACCATCTATAAGCAGGAGTGGGAGACCCCTTGACCTTCGACCTGTCTCCCCAATATCACCGATCGGCTACAATGCCCCTACCCTGGTTGCTCTGACTCATTAGAGAACCCGTGACAAGAAAATCACTACGAAGCCAAAACTGGCTAGAGCCACTCCATCGGCTGTCGTTGTAACCCTGATAAAAGCGTTCAAGGTAACAACCCTGTTTATTCCAACTCATGCCGATCTTAGACTGTACTAACATTAATTTTTAGGATGTAAGAACTACTGCTGGATCATCATCGGCAACTCCTCTGGCATCAAGCACTACCATCTCTGACAAACCTTCAGAGGTATTCCTTCAACTTTACATTTAATCTGTTAAATATCATATCTTACACCCGTTTTGCAGCAACAAATGGGTACAACAGCAAGTGTACCAGATGTCCAACCTTCACAACCAACAAGTGCCGATGCTCCCCAGCCAACCATTGCTGAGGCCCAAACAAAGCGCAAAGCTTCAACAGATACTGAGGCACAGCCAAAACGGCAGAAGTCCGTACCGATCCCAACATCTGATCCAGCACCTCTAAGTCAACCAGAATCAGCCGATGCCACTAAGCAAGTAGTCGATCCTCCTGCACAGGGCATGTCATCAGCCATCGTATCCCAAGGGCCAACTACCGATGAGACCACAGAGGAATTGCCATCAATCCTAGCACCAGTTAATCCTAAAGCTGAAAATATCCCATTGGCAAGCCCAGCCGATCCTCCACATGGCACACTCCAGGCTGCTTCTTCTAGTTAAAGACAAGAAATTGCCTTCAAACAAGTAAGCCGACTGACCTAGCCGATTTATAATATTCATACTTGTCCTTAATTGACCCCTTTTCTTCTTTTAGGAACAAGACTCTCCAAACAGTTTATTCTCCTTTGCAATCGATGTTTCTGATGATGACGGAGAGGAAGCAAGCTCTTCTCTTGCACTGGGGACAATATCGGCAGAAATCAAGTCCAAGCTGGAGGCTCTTCTGAACTTGTTGTAGCAAGACACCGCCTAGTTGGTAGATGATTTGGATCCTACAAAACCGATCTTCAAAACAATCCGTGGCTAGGTCCCTGCCGATATCGAAGAGGCACTCTTCCCAGCAACCCACTTAGAAAGCCGACAACTCCAATATCAAAGGGTTGCTCAACGTATTGCTGATAGAGCCGCTCAGGCTCAGCTTAAAGAAGAGATGCTACAACTGAAACAGATCGCCGATGAGAAGCATAAGAACATCAGTAGTTTGCAGACTTCGGGTGCCGAACTTAAGCAGAAAATCTTGGACTTATCAGCAAAGAGAATGACTCTACTGGCTGAACTGAAAGAATCGAGGCAGCTCTAACTCATGCCAGGCAGGAAGAAAGCCAGCTACCCGATGCTATCAAGGCTCTTCAGCAAGAAAGAGATATCCAAGCTCACAAAGCCCTGGCAATGAAGAAAAAACTTAAGCCAGTGGAGGGTGCTGCTGATGAAGATATCAAAGAGATAAAGGAAGCCGATCAGATTCGCCTGCGTGCGATATCGACCATCCAATCTTTACTAAATTTGTAAACCCTATTTATTGCATCGGCGCTCTATGAAATACTGATACCCTTCTATGATTCTAGCCGATAGGACTGTTATTGGCACTTATGCTTTTATGCATCCATCTTGATACTAGGGTAATATTTCTTTAAATATTTTCCGTTTAATGCTCTGGGAAATACAACCCCTTCGAGAGTTTCTAGAATATATGTGTTGCCAGGAACGGATTGGCTTATCCGATATGGACCCTCCCAATTAGGAGACCACTTGCCAAACTTTGAACTTTTAGTCACAATCGGTAAAATCAATTTCCAAACCAGATCTCCATCGACAAACTCCTTTACCTTCACCTTCTTGTCATACCATCTGGCTACCCTTTTCTTATTTTCTTTGATGCTAACTAAAGCCCTCAACCGATGACCTGCCATGTCTTCTAACTCGTCCTTCATAAGAGTATCATAGTCATCGGCTGTCAGTTGATCTTGAGAAAATATTCACCTAGAGCCAGTTTTAATTTCCCAAGGCAATACTGCGTCGTGTCTGTATACTAACTAATAAGGCGTTACTTTGATTGCACCATGACATGCCATCCGATATGACCATAGGGCCTCATTCAATACCGTATGCCACCGCTTAGGATTTTCTTTAATATTGCGCTTAATGAGTTTGATAATTCCTTTGTTAGAAGCCTCAGCCTGACCATTAGCTTGAGCATAATAGGGAGAAGAATTCAAAACTTTAATCCCCATACCAACAACAAACTCATCAAATTCTCCCGATGTAAACATAGTACCCTGATCGGTAGTGATAGTTTGAGGAATACCAAATCGGTAAACAATATGCTCTTTCACAAAATCGATCATACTAGCCGATGTCACCTTTTTCAAAGGAATTGCTTCAACCCATTTTGTGAAATAATCGGTAGCAACAAGAATAATTTTATGTCCATTGCTCGATGGTGGATAAATCTGACCGATGAGATCGATAGCCCATCCCCAGAACGGCCAAGGTTTAATTATAGGATTCATAGCTGATGCAGGCACTCTTTGAATATTACCGAACTTCTGACACCCCTGACATCCTTTAAAATATTCAAAGCAATCTTCAAGAATAGTCGGCCAATAATATACATTCCTTCTGATCATCCACTTCATCTTGAAAGCTGATTGATGTGCCCCACACACTCCTTCATGAATTTCACCCATCAAACTTTTTGATTCATCATCGCTAATACATCTGAGTAAAACTCCATCTATAGTTCGATAATATAATTCATCTTCGAGGAGCACATACTTAGTGGCCTAAAATCTTATACATCTTTCAACCTTCTTAGATGGATCCCTTAAGTAATTGACAATCTCCTTTCCCCAGTCATCGGTATCAACTGCCGATGTTAGCACCTCCTGGATAGGCTGATACCCTGAAGCATGCTGAGCTAGCCGATTAGCTTCTTCATTATGCAATCGAGAAATATGTTCAAGACGAAAATCTTTAAACTCTTTCAATAATTGCAAACATCTCTCATGATATGAAATCAAAACTTCACTTTAGCATTCATAAATCCTAGCTAATTGATTTATAACCAGCATAGAATCACCAAAGATTTCGACAGCATCGGCACGTATCTCCCTAAGCAATTCCAACCCTTTTATCAAAGCTTGATATTCAGCCTGATTGTTTGTCGATGTAGCAACAATCGGCAATAAAAACTCATACTTCCTTCCTTGAGGTGAAATCAACACAATGCCAATACCTGCTCCTTCACCACATGTAGACCCATCGAAGAAAAGTGTCCAAGGAGCAACTGTCACACCCGGTTTTAAGAACAAAACCAGATACACACCATATGTGAGCCCAGGAAGTCAAATCTCACATATAGCAACAAATAAAGGTATTATCAAATGACAATGCTTAATATATAACGTACTTAGTATAAAAGATATAACCTTAAATAACAAACCACGAAAAGACAACCCCGGTCTTCAGGTGAAAACTCCACTCCACAGGGACAACTGACTGGTTGATCACAAGCCTATCTGCTCCAATCTCTGGCCATCTGGTACCCATCCGGGATTTTTTTTCAAAGTATTGAAAATAAACAAGCGTGAGTACATTTCGTACTCCACAAGCATAACATGGGGATTCATGAGGCTCAAAAGGCAGACACGGTTTACTGCATTTAGCATTTTAGTAAGTCAACATTTTATCATTGGTTAACATCAACTTAAGCTTAGGCTCCCAATTAACCCACATGATCATATAATAGAATTAAATAGAGTTATTGATCAACATTATATCATCATCATCGTCATCATCATCATAATACCGTCATAGTTCACCATGGACAACAACATCATCATAAGTAACCAGTTATTCTGTGAGTTTTCCGGGCCGCTCATGACCGTGAGCACGGCTGTTATAACAGTTTTAACACTCTGCAGAGGTTGTGCATCTTTACCCGTGAGTCGTGTTGCCCTTATGCCCGGGTTAATTACTCCCATAACACTTCCGAGGTGAGCGGGCAGGGTACACTATGAAGCCTTCCATAGGTCTCTTCTAACAAGTTAGGGCCGCGAGGTTTCCTCGGCAGGCAGATATAGAGAACCCCCCTTTCTGTGGCACAATTCCCGCAGGCTATACACACAAGAACAGAGGCAGTTCTATACCCAAAGTGGCAAGCCCCTCTTGCGCCCTTTCGGGTAACCTCTAACAAGCTAGAAAAGATCCTATTACTGAGCTAAAGTCAGAGCCATATAACTCTCACGGTTGCACTGTATGTCCCAGCTTTTGCCCTACAGATAAGTCCTTACGGAGGGTTTAGGGCAACATGACCGACATCATTTGCACCATCACCCTATAGTTCAATTATTACCATCATGTTTATCTATTTGTTCCATTAATCATAGTATTGATCATGTTTGAATAGAGCACTAGCATTCTACCCATATGCAATAAAACCCATAGGCATCAAGGTATAAGTCATCAATGGCTAGGATGTCCTTATAGTCGAGCAATATTAGACACATGCATAATGAGTAGATTATATAATGAATAGGAATCAAGGTAGGCCCATGCTATACTTGCCTTAGTTAGCACCCTCCTGCTGATCTTGGGTCTTCAAAGTACTCCTGGCTCTCAACGTACTCCTCACCGTCTGAACTCGACCAACACGGCAACATACACATTTCAGGAGCATTCATGCATAGCAAACAAACCTATAATTAGAACAGTACACCAGCAGTATAAAAACAAGATAAAAAGTTTATGAAAATATTCTACGTCTCGCTACGATCACATCGACGCGAAGTGCACAAAAAACGGAGCTACGACGCAAAAGTTACAAACTAAACAAGGTTCCTATAACGAGTTAATTAACTTAACCTAATCAAGAATTTTAAATGTTGCAAACCTAACTAACAGTGGCATTAACACATAGGTTATGAAATTACGAACCTAACGCAAGTTGAACGGGTCGAATCGGAGCTAAAACGACGATTTTATAAGCGTTTTACTGCAGTGGCAAAACTGTAAATAGATCAAACTATTTTCGGATTTAAAATAAATCGAAAATCAGGAAATTCATTTGAACTGAGGACTGCGGGTTCGATTTACAGATTCTTGGGGGTCTCTTTAGCAAAAAGACCCGCGAAGGGGTATCGGTCATTCTGGGCCGTTGATCAAGCAATGGACGGCCGAGAAAAGATGGGAGGGAGAGAGAAGAGGCTAACGCCGGAGTTGGGGGTGGAGACGGCGGCCCCGCCATTGCTGGCGACCGGAAACTCGCCGGAGTTGTCCAAACGGCCGCTACGGTGCATGGTTTTCAAAACTGAGAGTACCGGAAGGAAGCGGAGAAGAAAGCGCGTCCACTCTGGGGAAAATCGCGACCGGAAAACATGGCCGGTGCGGCGGTGGCCATGAATGACGGTGGGACGCTCACCGGAGCTCACGGGGATAGCCCAAGAGACCACCATTCGAGAAGATAGAGGCATGGGGAGATAGAGGAGAGCGAGGCGAAGCTCACCGAGAAGAAAAACGGAGTCGAGGCGGCTTGAGAACGGTGGCCGACGCAGCGGGGCGGACGGCTCCTCCGGTGAGTCGCAGCTGCGGTTGCGGCCTCTCAAATGGGGGGGCGATTGGTGCGGGAATGGTAGCAGGGGAGGCGGTGAAGGGTCCGGTTCCCTTTTTGAAGGCCGGGCGCGGGGGGGGAGAGGAGGACGCTCCCACGACGCGAAGTGGGCGCGGGCGTCGGTTGCCGTGATGACCGAGCGACCGTGAGCGGGAGAGGGAGTTGGGGAAGAAGAAGAAGGCGCCGACAGGTGGACCCCGCTGTCAGCGGCACAGAGGAAGGAGGCGCGGCAACGGCAGGCCGGCTGGGCTGGGCCTCGCCAGAGAAGGAGAAAGGGGGAGGGCGTGCGGGCCTTGGAGAGGGGATGGGCCAACAGGCCGAATGGAGAGAGTGAGGGAGGAATAGGATTTTTTTTTTTCCTTTTTCTTTTTCTGAATTGACTTTTCCAAATCATTTTCAAATGTTTTTTTTTTAAATCTTTTAGCACTTGGACCAAAACCATTCATCACAATAAAATGTAATGTAGCAGCAGAGTGCATAAACAAGTTGCTAACCTTATGATTGATTTTATTTTCACAAAAAAAATTATTATCTCCTATATTTGAATGCACACTCAAATACATAAATAAATCAAATTTATCTATTTTGAAACAATGTAAAATTTAGGGTGTTACAATTCTACCCCCCTTAAGATGAATCTCGTCCTCGAGATTCGGACGGTGGTGATCAAAGAGATGTAGATGCTCCGTATTTGGATCTTTTCCACTTTCTTGAGTAGTTTGATTCTCCAATTTACCATTCCACGTTGCTTTGCCTGTCGTTACAACCTTATTCCAAATAACTTACTCATCTATTTCCAAAACTTTGTCAGGGTACTTGGTATAGGCAAGATTCTTCTTTACACTTAACTCCTCATAGATGGTCCAACGAATTAACAATTCTGACCAAAGAATACCAGTCACATGATGGTAACTTCTCAACCATAGGGGTAACTAATTCTTTCGGGTGGAGTACTTGAATGTAAGAAACCTTCATCTTGTTACTTCTTCACTCGGCTACCCCCTTAAGAGAGATCAACTAGGGGAACAACAAAGGGTAGCTTGCATCTTCTTCCAAGTGAGTTAACTATCATAATGACCTTCTGATATCCCACGGAAACTCACGTGCATAAGTAAGAACAAAAAGTCTGAAATTCCTCATGAGTAGCAGTGCAGGAAAACAGCTGTAACTCCTATTCTGTTAATCCAATGAAGTTGTAGTTTATACTGTTGGAAAGCTATTGAAATCCTCTACAACTTTTGTATATAACACTTTTCCTGATTCCAAACATAATTTGGTCGAAAACTATGCACCACAAAAACTACTCTAGGTTTCAGACAGCACAGCTATATCGTCTTGTGATTTTCATAACTCGCAAACCAAAACAGCTATAGAAGTGATTCCAGCGGCAGATGAAACATACAAGAGTCTACTTTTATCCATAAAAGTTTCATAACTTTTGGATGTCCAGATCTGGAGATATATCATGATGAACACAGACTGCTCTGGAAAACAGGATTGATAAAACAGGAGAAAACCAAAACCCGCATATTTACTTCATTAATCCTTATGCCTTAGGCCTATAGACTAAATGAAATTGTGGACAATCCCCACAAGATCATTACAATCATTACAAAGATCCAAAACAAGCACATGCATAATGACAATTCAACAAGCAATTAAGGTGCACACTTCAATCATTGACCCAGCTTGCGATACTATCGTTCTATTCATATTAAGGGCAAATATCCTAAAGCTCCGCTCCCAATGTCGCAGGAAGATGGTAAGAGAGAATATTCTAAGAGCATATCAAAGCAAGGAGTGAAGATGAGAACAAAGGATTAAACAAGTATCAAGGAGGAGATGAATATCAAGGGTAGAGAAATAATAGAGGAATATCAAGGTTTATAGAACAAGGGTGTTATAGCAATTCCTAAACCTTAAGACGGCCAATTCCTAACTAGGCTTGCGTCCTACAGTCAGCATTGCTCTGATACCACTTTGTCACACCCGGTTTTAAGAACAAAACCAGATACACACCATATGTGAGCCCAGGAAGTCAAATCTCACATATAGCAACAAATAAAGGTATTATCAAATGACAATGCTTAATATATAACGTACTTAGTATAAAAGATATAACCTTAAATAACAAACCACGAAAAGACAACCCGGTCTTCAGGTGAAAACTCCACTCCACAGGGACAACTGACTGGTTGATCACAAGCCTATCTGCTCCAATCTCTGGCCATCTGGTACCCATCCGGGATTTTTTTCAAAGTATTGAAAATAAACAAGCGTGAGTACATTTCGTACTCCACAAGCATAACATGGGGATTCATGAGGCTCAAAAGGCAGACACGGTTTACTGCATTTAGCATTTTAGTAAGTCAACATTTTATCATTGGTTAACATCAACTTAAGCTTAGGCTCCCAATTAACCCACATGATCATATAATAGAATTAAATAGAGTTATTGATCAACATTATATCATCATCATCGTCATCATCATCATAATACCGTCATAGTTCACCATGGACAACAACATCATCATAAGTAACCAGTTATTCTGTGAGTTTTCCGGGCCGCTCATGACCGTGAGCACGGCTGTTATAACAGTTTTAACACTCTGCAGAGGTTGTGCATCTTTACCCGTGAGTCGTGTTGCCCTTATGCCCGGGTTAATTACTCCCATAACACTTCCGAGGTGAGCGGGCAGGGTACACTATGAAGCCTTCCATAGGTCTCTTCTAACAAGTTAGGGCCGCGAGGTTTCCTCGGCAGGCAGATATAGAGAACCCCCCTTTCTGTGGCACAATTCCCGCAGGCTATACACACAAGAACAGAGGCAGTTCTATACCCAAAGTGGCAAGCCCCTCTTGCGCCCTTTCGGGTAACCTCTAACAAGCTAGAAAAGATCCTATTACTGAGCTAAAGTCAGAGCCATATAACTCTCACGGTTGCACTGTATGTCCCAGCTTTTGCCCTACAGATAAGTCCTTACGGAGGGTTTAGGGCAACATGACCGACATCATTTGCACCATCACCCTATAGTTCAATTATTACCATCATGTTTATCTATTTGTTCCATTAATCATAGTATTGATCATGTTTGAATAGAGCACTAGCATTCTACCCATATGCAATAAAACCCATAGGCATCAAGGTATAAGTCATCAATGGCTAGGATGTCCTTATAGTCGAGCAATATTAGACACATGCATAATGAGTAGATTATATAATGAATAGGAATCAAGGTAGGCCCATGCTATACTTGCCTTAGTTAGCACCCTCCTGCTGATCTTGGGTCTTCAAAGTACTCCTGGCTCTCAACGTACTCCTCACCGTCTGAACTCGACCAACACGGCAACATACACATTTCAGGAGCATTCATGCATAGCAAACAAACCTATAATTAGAACAGTACACCAGCAGTATAAAAACAAGATAAAAAGTTTATGAAAATATTCTACGTCTCGCTACGATCACATCGACGCGAAGTGCACAAAAAACGGAGCTACGACGCAAAAGTTACAAACTAAACAAGGTTCCTATAACGAGTTAATTAACTTAACCTAATCAAGAATTTTAAATGTTGCAAACCTAACTAACAGTGGCATTAACACATAGGTTATGAAATTACGAACCTAACGCAAGTTGAACGGGTCGAATCGGAGCTAAAACGACGATTTTATAAGCGTTTTACTGCAGTGGCAAAACTGTAAATAGATCAAACTATTTTCGGATTTAAAATAAATCGAAAATCAGGAAATTCATTTGAACTGAGGACTGCGGGTTCGATTTACAGATTCTTGGGGGTCTCTTTAGCAAAAAGACCCGCGAAGGGGTATCGGTCATTCTGGGCCGTTGATCAAGCAATGGACGGCCGAGAAAAGATGGGAGGGAGAGAGAAGAGGCTAACGCCGGAGTTGGGGGTGGAGACGGCGGCCCCGCCATTGCTGGCGACCGGAAACTCGCCGGAGTTGTCCAAACGGCCGCTACGGTGCATGGTTTTCAAAACTGAGAGTACCGGAAGGAAGCGGAGAAGAAAGCGCGTCCACTCTGGGGAAAATCGCGACCGGAAAACATGGCCGGTGCGGCGGTGGCCATGAATGACGGCGGGACGCTCACCGGAGCTCACGGGGATAGCCCAAGAGACCACCATTCGAGAAGATAGAGGCATGGGGAGATAGAGGAGAGCGAGGCGAAGCTCACCGAGAAGAAAAACGGAGTCGAGGCGGCTTGAGAACGGTGGCCGACGCAGCGGGGCGGACGGCTCCTCCGGTGAGTCGCAGCTGCGGTTGCGGCCTCTCAAATGGGGGGGGCGATTGGTGCGGGAATGGTAGCAGGGGAGGCGGTGAAGGGTCCGGTTCCCTTTTTGAAGGCCGGGCGCGGGGGGGGAGAGGAGGACGCTCCCACGACGCGAAGTGGGCGCGGGCGTCGGTTGCCGTGATGACCGAGCGACCGTGAGCGGGAGAGGGAGTTGGGGAAGAAGAAGAAGGCGCCGACAGGTGGACCCCGCTGTCAGCGGCACAGAGGAAGGAGGCGCGGCAACGGCAGGCCGGCTGGGCTGGGCCTCGCCAGAGAAGGAGAAAGGGGGAGGGCGTGCGGGCCTTGGAGAGGGGATGGGCCAACAGGCCGAATGGAGAGAGTGAGGGAGGAATAGGATTTTTTTTCCTTTTTCTTTTTCTGAATTGACTTTTCCAAATCATTTTCAAATGTTTTTTTTTTAAATCTTTTAGCACTTGGACCAAAACCATTCATCACAATAAAATGTAATGTAGCAGCAGAGTGCATAAACAAGTTGCTAACCTTATGATTGATTTTATTTTCACAAAAAAAATTATTATCTCCTATATTTGAATGCACACTCAAATACATAAATAAATCAAATTTATCTATTTTGAAACAATGTAAAATTTAGGGTGTTACAGCAACCTCCAGAGAGTCCACTGTACTGCAATGCTGAGTGACAAAATCAGCCATAACCTGCCCTTTAACTGCCTTAGCCGATTCATAACGTAGGTCAAATTCTGACAATGCTAAAATCCACTTGCTGATTCTACCATTTAATATCGGCATCGATAGCATATATTTGACCACGTCATCTTTGCATATGATAGTACATTCGGCCGATAGCAAATAATGCCTCAATTTAATACAAGAAAAGTATAGACACAGACATAATTTTTTGATGGCCGAATACCTTGTCTCAGCATCCACCAATCTTCTGCTCAAATAATAAATAACATGTTTTTTCCCTTCAAATTCTTGAATAAGAGCTGAGTCGATAACAGTATCATCAGTCGACAAATACAACCTGAAGGGTTTCCCGTGTTGGGGTGGAACTAGCATTGGAGGGTTTGTTAAGTACTTCTTAATTTCATCTAGGGCCAACTACTGCTCAACTCCACATACAAACTCCTGATCGGCCTTCAATTTAAGCAATGGACTAAAAGCCTTGATCTTACCCGATAGATTAGATATGAACCTTCTAATGAAATTAATCTTGCTGATCAAAGATTGCAATTCAGTTTTATCGGCAGGAGCAACCACCTTGTTAATTGCATCAATAGACTTCCTACTAATCTCAATACCTCTCTGATTCACCATAAAACCCAAGAATTGATATGTCGATACACCAAACGCACATTTACTAGGATTCATATTCAATCCATGTTTCCTCGTGCACTCCAGTATCTTTCGTAGATCGGCTAGATGTTTCGTGATATCCCCAGACTTAACCACTACATCATCAATGTAGATTTCCACTAATGTGCCGATGTACTCATGAAAAATAAAATTCATAGCTCTCTGATAAGTAGCACCGGTATTTTTTCAAACCGAAAGTCATGACTATCTACTCAAACAATCCCACATGACCTGGACATTTGAAAGCAGTCTTGGGAATATCTTCTTCAGCCATGAATATTTGATTATAACTTGCATTACCATCCATGAAGCTGATAATCTGATGTCCGGCTGCAGCATCAATCAACAAATCAGCAATAGGCATTGGATAACCATCCATCGGTGTGGCTTTGTTGAGGTTCCTGAAATCAATACAAACACGAAGTTTCCCATTTTTCTTATAAACAAGAACCACATTAGACATCCACTCCGCATATCGACACTGACGAATAAACTTTGCCTCAATTAATTTAGTTATTTCGGCCTTCATGTCAGGAAGTATATTAGGGTTGCATCGGCGCGCTGGCTGCTGATATGGCCAAAATCCAGATTTGATAGGTAACCAATGTTCAACTATCAATCGGTCTAATCTAGGCATTTTAGTATAATCCCAAGCAAAACAATCTTTATACTCTTTTAACAAATTGGTTATTTGTTGCTTATACATGGAATCTAACTTAGCACTAATAAAAGTAGGCCTTGGCCTATCACCATCACTAATATCTACCTCTACTAAATCATCAACCGATGTGAACCCCTGACCTAATTTTCCATCATCGGCAAACCTATCCATTAAAACTCCTCTTCAGAACCGACTGCTTGGATCAGTGGAATTTCATAATCAGCAACTCTGAGAAACTCTTTTTCCCAAACTTCTCTTGATATGCATTTGGTTCGCTCATAAGTATCTGATTTTGCCGATGCGATGATATAAGAAGAATCACCAGGGACAACCTCAATCTTATCCCCAACCCACTGTGCGAGGCATTGATGCATTGTGGAAGGAACATAATAATTTGCATGAATCCAGTCCCTTCCTAGAAGCAAATTGTATGCACCTCTACCATTGATAACAAAGAACGTCGTCGGCAAGGTTTTGCTGTCGATGGTCAATTCAACGCATACTGCCCCTTTAGCTGGTGACACATTGCCTTCGAAATCTTTTAGCATCATATCGGTTTTAGTCAAGTCTTGATCTCCTTTACCAAGTTTCTGATACATCACATAGGGCATAATATTAATTGCAGCTCCTCTGTCGATAAGTATCTTGGATACAGGCTGCCCATCAACTCTGCCTTTCACAAACAAAGCTTTGAGATGCTGTCTCTCGTCATCGGTAGGTTTCTCAAAAATAGCCATCATTGGATCTAGTGCCAGCTGAGCTACTTGATCGGAGAGAACAACCTCTTCCTCATCATCAGAGAGTGTCAGAAACTCCATCGGCAACATAAAATACCATATTAACATCTGCCGATGGGCCCTTATCTTTGTGTTTCACCTGCCACTGCCGATGTCCGAACCTCTCATTGGAAGAGCTTTCCTCTCGGTATAGGTCCTCCTAATGCTCTTGCTGCATCCTCCTTTTTTGTGTCTTTGTCAGACCCTCAGGGCACCATCGAGGAAGCTTAGTTTTCGAAACCGGCTGATAACAGGTCCCAGTTGATTCTACACGACGTATATTAGGGTCCCTATAGAATATTTCTTCATTGAGAACTCTTGCATTTGCCATCTCCTCAAGCTCCTCATGATTCCTTGGAAAATATCCAGCGCGCTTACCAAGCCTTTCATGTACACTAAGTCTGCCCCCCAGCCGATCATGCACTGATGATCTGCCTTTGATTGGCTCATTAATAGATAAACCCTGATTACTAGGCTGAAACCTCCTTTCTGGCCGATTAGCGCCATAGTAACCATTGCACTCACGACAATTGTCAATAGTTGGCAATTTAATGCCTTCTTCCCAGCAATGGATGAAAAATGGACACTTCTAATGATCTTTATGCCAATACCACTCTTCCCGACGTCTCTCTTCTTGCTGTCATTGATATCGGTCCCTACTCTAACGCCAACCCTCCTGCTGCCTTCGATGGGTAATCACAATGCCAGGTCGAGGAGGTTTTTTGGAACTACCACTTTCTCCTAGCAGACCCTTGCTTTTTGCGTCATCGGTAGTTATCCGATGCGGGGATCCACTGATGCGTTTTTCTCAGCAGCCTCTGATGTCAATACCTTGGTCTTACCCTTGGCATCCAACATATTTGCTGGAAAAGGGTGCTGATCGATTTTCATCGGCTTCTGGGTCTTGGAGTTGCCAAACTTAATTCTCCTAGATTTGATGGCCGATTGCAACTGCTACCTGAACACCTTGCACTCATTTGTATCGTGTGAAGTTGCATTGTGCCATTTGCAGTACAGGATCTTCTTCAACTCTTCTACCGATGGAATCACATGATTAGGTGACAACTTAATTTGACCTTCTTGAAGCAAAAGATCAAATATATTGTCAGCTTTGGTGATGTCAAAGGTAAACTTCTCTGGCTCTTTCTGACCAAAGGGACAAGATATCGGCCTTTTATTCTTAACCCACTTAGCTAAGCCGATAACTGGTTCTTCATCAGAATCAGAATCTTCTACCTCCTCAACAAATGATACTTTTTTGCTCCAATTCTTTTTAGGCTCAAAAACCCTAGTGTCTTGATCAGAGATCCTTTGTACAAGATGACTCAGGCTTTCAAACTCCTGAGAAGCATACCTGTCCTTGAGATGTGGCAATAACCCTTGAAAAGCTAGATCGGCAAGCTGCTGATCATCTAGCACTAGGCTGTAGCACTTATTCTTTACATCTCGTAGCCTCTGTACAAAGCTTTCTACCGATTCATCATTACGTTGCCTCAATTTTACTAAATCGGTAAGCTTCTTTTCATGGATTCCAGCAAAGAAATACTTATGAAATTGTTTTTCTAGATCAGCCCAAGTAATAATAGAATTTGATGGCAATGATATGAACCACGTGAATGCTGATCCAGACAAAGATGATGAAAATAATCAAACTCTTAATTCATCTCTGCTAGCTGCCTCTCCACACTAAATAATGAAGCGATTGATGTGTTCCATCATTGATGTATCATCTTGTCCAGAAAATTTGGTGATATCTGGTACCTTGTACCGATTTGGGAGAGGAATTAAATCATATGCTAGAGGGTATGGAGTCTGATAAGAATAAGTATTAACTTTGGGTTTTATCCCAAACTGGTCTCTCATGATTTCTGCTATCTTATCGGCCCAAAAAGCATCAGCCTCCTATTGATGAACTGGCTGAATTTCTACAGGAGGTGCCTACTGATATCCCTCCACGTATCTTTGTGGCACGCGATCTCTAGCAATCGGCATATTTGCCACCACTTATGGCCCACTAACCTGCTAGAAAGGATTCATCGGCTGAGCTACCGATGCCTAATTCTGAAAACCAGCTTGCATATGACCTTGCTGAATTCCTATAACTTGCTGATTCTGCTAAACTATATGCTGAATAGGTAACTATCCTGACCAACCATTATTAGAACTCATCGGTACAAAACTTGCCGATGGCTGGTAACTTGCTGACATTATTGGATAACAATTAGTATAACCAGCTTGAGGCATGAACTGTACCCCAGGTTAACTCATAGTAGGGGCCTTCTGCTGCATCGGCATTAGGCTTACCGATGGACTTGTATTGGGTGCCTAAAATGAAGGCATCTAGAAACCTCCTGAAGTTGGTTGCGCAGTAGTTGATGTGACATATTGAGGCACCTGAGCCATCGGTGAAACAGCCGATGATACAGGAGCTTTTCCTGCTGCATCAAACACTTGAGGTAACCCAGAGTTTAAGGCAGACAACTCCGGAGGCATACCATATCCCCACCAATTAGCAGGAATCTGGCTGTTCTGAGACATGGGCCCTGACATAGCTGATGCCGACAGATCTATATTGAGCTGCACTCGTCCTCCTGAAAGTACTGGATCTAATCTTATCGGTGTAGATTGAAGATTAGACAAACCTGCCGAGACTGGAGGAGAAGTAACTTCTGTACCCACAACGGCTGAGGGAGCCGATGGAGCATTGACCGATGCCAGTTCTGGTTGGTGATAAGCTGGCCCAACGTAATGTGGTGGCACTTGTCCCTCTTTAAAAGTTCAAACCACAGCATTGTGAACAGTATTGGACAACACATTAGAGTGGTTAATCAAAGCATGATTTACTACAGAATTAACCATCTCTTGAAGTTTACCAGGATTGGAGTCAAAGGTAACCTGCCGAGGTAATGGCAGATCTTGCTTCTGGATGACTTCTCCGCTCCTGTTTAAGCTAAATGATTTCAGGCAAAGCTGCATGTAATCCTCTATAGCCTTTTCCAAAACCTGCTTCTGATCTTCCTTAAGATCTTCTTCCGATATCGCGATGACGTTCCCCGAATCGATCGCAGGATTGAACATATTGATCGTGTTGATTGGTCCCACCAGGCATGCCAAAAGATGTGTTGATGCAAAAGTGGATCTGCAAACACAAAGGGCTAATATCCAATCCGATATACAAAGCGTGCCAATCGATTTGACATGTTAATCGACAAGGATAAAAATTCGAGTACTTTGGTCCTGACAACAGCGATGCGCTCGAAAGCCATGGCCAAGAGGTACTCACGCAGAACTTGAGGATCACCGAAGGTCGCACTGAAGCAATGCAGCTCGTCGAATCGATGAGAACTCGTAAAAAGAAAAAATATGCAAATTGACAAAGTCGCTAAAAAGTAAGTAGATGCAAATAGGAGTAAAATTGGTTTGATACTGATTGATCTTTTTCTTACATTGTCCCTTAGTCTATATTTATACCCTGATCTAAGGAAACATAACCAAACACGACTACGACACCGAGTCCATATCTAAGGAAAAAAACGTGACTCTTACATGAATCATACTCTAACAAATATAGAAAAGGAAATCAACACCTATCTACTTCCCTGTCTACCTCAATTACGATGATATTTTCATCAACCTATTCTCCATCGGCATGCTTCCTGTCATCACAAGCTTCATCGGTAGTAGTCTTCAAATCTTCCTTCATCGGCATCGGCAATAACATCTCCGATCTTACCAGCAACGCCTCTGAGTCTAAGTCAACCTTTCCATCGGTGTAATACAATAACTTTTCATCTACCGATCTTACCAGCAACCATTCATTGGCAACAATCCTCACAAGCTAATCTTCATTGGCACCCTTCTATCAGCGTAATACAATAACTTTTCATCTGCCGATTAGCCCACTCTTGATCATTTTGACACTTGCCAAAAATGGTGTCAACAACCTGAATAGGCAAAAGTGGGTCCCTATAGATTTTTCAAAAAATAACTTATCATAGGCAACAAAGTAGCGTTTATTTTGGTGAAATAATGCAATTCTGTTAAAGATGTATGGGTCCACCCATGTTATGAAATGAGTTGACTTTGATAGTAATGACACATCTCATGTTAAGGTGGAGAGCTCTGATGAAGTTAGTATTAACTACATCACACAACCACACTGTTAATGTATCGTGATGGCCGCGACATCGGTGACTGCCGATGCATATGTCGTGGCAAATGTAAAACCTTGAGAACTTTGCCTTCCAGACATGGAGTCAAGCTAGTTTTTTTAATAGTTACACAACCATAGACCTTACCTTAGGGAACCTAAATTAGCAAAAGTGGGTCCCTGAAGACTTTTCTAAATATAATGTATCATAAGCAACAAAGCAATGTTTGTTTTCGGTGAAATCATGCAATTCCATCAAAGATGTTTGTGTTCAACCGTGTTACGAAACGAGTTGGTTGTGATAGGAATGACACATTTCATGTTAGGGTGGAGAGCTTATATGAAGTCAATATCAATTATGTCGCACAACCACGCCATTAAGGTACCGTGATGGTCGCGACATCAGAAACTACCGATTCAGATGTCATGGCAAATGTAAAACCTTGAGAAATTTGCCTTCTAGACACGGAATTGAGCTAGTTTTTTTCATGACTATAGAAAGAACTATAGGCTTCACCTGAGGGAACCCAAATTGGCAAATGTGGGTCCTTAGAGATTTTTCTAAAAATAACTTATCATCGGCAACAAAGCAACGTTTGTTTCAGCAAAATAATGTAATTCCATCAAAGATGTCTGACTCCACCCAAGTTATGAAATGAGTTGGTTGTGATAGGAATGACACATCTCATGTTAGGGTGGAGAGCTCTAATGAAGTCAGTATCAACTACATCACACAACCACACAGTTAATGTAACGTGATGGCCGCGACACTGATGACTCTCGATGCATATGTTGTGGCAAATGTAAACCTTGAGAACTTTGCCTTCTAGACGTGGAGTCAAGCTAGTTTTTTTCATAGTTGTACAACCATAGGCCTCACCTTAGGGAACCCAAATTGGCAAAAGTGGGTCCCTAAAGACTTTTCTAAAAATAACATATCGTAGGCAACAAAGCAGTGTTTGTTTTTCCGTGAAATCATATAATTCCATCAAAGATGTCTGGGTTCACCCTTGTTACGAAACGAGTTGGTTGTGATAGGAATGGCACATCTCATGTTAGTGTGGTGAGCTTAGATGAAGTTAATATCAATTACGTCGCATAACCACGCTGTTAAGGTACCGTGATGGCCGTGACATCAGAAACTGCCGATTCAGATGTCATGGCAAATGTAAAACCATGAGAAATTTGCCTTCTAGACATGGAATAGAGCTAGTTTTTTTCATGAATATAGAACTATAGGCCTCACCTAAGGGAACCCAAATTGGCAAAAGTGGGTCTCTAGAGATTTTTCTAAAAACAACTTATCATAGGTAATAAAGCAGTGTTTGTTTTGGTGAAATAATGTAATTCCATCAAAGATGTCTGGCTCCACCCATGTTATGAAATGAGTTGGTTGTGATAGGAATGACACATCTCATGTTGGGATGGAGAGCTCTGATGAAGTTAGTATCAACTACATCACACAACCACACAGTTAATGTACCGTGATGGCCGCGACATCGGTGACTGCCAATGCATATGTCGTGGCAAATGTAAAACCTTGAGAACTTTGCCTTCTAAACATGGAGTCAAGCTAGTTTTTTTGATAGTTGCACAACCACAGACCTTACCTTAGGGAACCTAAATTAGCAAAAGTGGGTCCCTGAAGACTTTTCTAAATATAACGTATCATAAGCAACAAAGCAATGTTTGTTTTCGGTGAAATCATGCAATTCTATCAAAGATGTTTGTGTTCAACCGTGTTATGAAATGAGTTGGTTGTGATAGGAATGACACATTTCATGTTAGGGTGGAGAGCTTATATGAAGTCAATATCAATTACGTAGCACCACCACGCCATTAAGGTACCGTGATGGTCGCGACATCAGAAACTACCGATTCAGATGTCATGGCAAATGTAAAACCATGAGAAATTTGCCTTCTAAACACAGAATCGAGCTAGTTTTTTTCATGACTATAGAACTATAGGCCTCACCTGAGGGAACCTAAATTGGCAAAAGTGGGTCCCTAGTGATTTTTCTAAAAATAACTTATCATAGGCAACAAAGCAGCATTTGTTTCGGTGAAATAATATAATTCCATCAAAGATGTCTGGCTCCACCCATGTTATTAAATGAGTTGGTTGTGATAGGAATGGCACATCTCATGTTAGGGTGGAGAGCTCTGATGAAGTTAGTATCAACTACATCACACAACCACACAGTTAATGTACCATGATGGCCGCGACACCGGTGACTGCCGATGCAGATGTTGTGGCAAATGTAAAACCTTGAGAACTTCACCTTCTAGACATGGAGTCAAGCTAGATTTTTTCATAGCTGCACAACCACAGGCCTCACCTTAGGGAACCTAAATTAGCAAAAGTGGGTCCGTAAAGACTTTTCAAAAAATAACATATCATAGGCAACAAAGCAGTGTTTGTTTTCGGTGAATCATGTAATTCCATCAAAGATGTCTAGGTTCACCCATGTTACGAAATGAGTTGGTTGTTGTAACGCCCCAGAGTCCAAATGGCTTAGATCCACTCTGCACGCTGAATGAACCACACCTACCACCATACCACTTACGCTTTCGTCCTCGCTTCGCGTAAAAGGATTAACCCGGGGATGGTGAGATGGACTCTAGAAGCCTTATATGTTGGTCTATCCCACTCTAAACAACCAAGGTGGGACTAAACTCTCCACAATATCTTATAACATTCACATGGGTCACTATGGGCTAAATTCCAAATTGGGCCAGGTGTGACATACACCCCCACCCTCAAAGAACCCGACGTCCTCGTCGGGCCCAACATACCCACAATCAGGCAAACGATAACCAGGAACGTTCCCTATTAGCACACGTGACCGTGCGCCCAGTGCTGGCACATGTGCCACGCCGTGCACTCTGCAAAGCCTACATGCGCAAAGAACTCCATGTCTAGCCCCTGGCCCGCACATGCTCGTGGCTACGAAGGTCGGCTCTGATACCATTTTGTAATGCCCTAGAGTCCAAACGGCTCAGATCCACTCTGCACGCTGAATGAACCACACCTACCACCATCCCACTTATGCTTTTGTCCTCGCTTCGCGTAAAAGGATTAACCCAGGGATGGTGAGATGGACTCTAGAAGCCTTATATGTTGGTTTATCCCACTCTAAACAACCAAGGTGGGACTAAACTCTCCATAATATCTCATAACATTCACATGGGCCACAATAGGCCAAATTCCAAATTGGGTCGAGTGTGACAGTTGTGATAGGAATCGCACATCTCATGATAGGGTGGAGAGCTTAGATGAAGTCAAAATCAATTATGTCGCACAACCACGCTATTAAGGTACAGTGATGGTCGCGACATCAGAAACCGCCGATTGAGATGTCATGGCAAATGTAAAATGTTGAAAAATTTGCCTTCTAGAAATGGAATCGAGCTAGTTTTTTTCATGACTATAGAGATATGGGCCTCACCTGAGGGAAACTAAATTGGCAAAAGTGGGTCCCAAGAGATTTTTTAAAAATAACTTGTCACAGGCAACAAAGAAGCGTTTGTTTTGGTGAAATAATGTAATTCCATCAAAGATGTCTGGCTCCACCCATATTATGAAATGAGTTGGTTGTGATAGGAATGACACATCTTATGTTAGCGTGGAGATCTCTAATGAAGTTAGTATCAACTACGTCACACAACCATGTAGTTAATGTACCGTGATGGCTGCAACATCGGGAACTGCCGATGCATATGTCGTGGCAAATGTAGAACCTTGAGAACTTTGCCTTCCGGACATGGAATCAAGCTAGTTTTTTTCATGGCTATATAACTATAGGCCTCACCCTAGGGAACCTAAATTGGCAAAAGTGGGTCACTAGAGACTTTTCTAAAAATAACTTATCATAGGCAATAAAGTAGTGTTTGTTTTGGTGAAATCATGCAATTCCGTCAAAGATGTCTAGGTCCACCCGTGTTATGAAAACGAGTTGGTTGTGATAGGAATGGCACATCTCATGTTAGGGTGGAGAGTTTAGATGAAGTCAATATCAATTACGTCACACAACCACACAATTAAGGTACCGTGATGGCTGCAACACCGAAAACTACCGATGTAGATGTTGTGGCAAATGTAAAACCTTGAGAAATTTGTCATCTAGACATGGAATCGAGCTAGGTTTTTTTCATAGCTATAGAACTAGAAGCCTCACCCAGAAAAACATAAATTGGCAAAAGTGGGTCCCTAAGGAACCTTAATGGCTGCGATACAAAAAACTACGATGCATATGTCGTGGCAAATGTAAAACCTTGAGAACTTTGCCTTCTGGACATGAAATCGAGCTAGGTTTTTTTCATAGCTATAGAACTATAGGCCTCACCCTAGGGAACTTGAATTGGTGAAAGTGGGTGCCTAGAGATTGTTCTAAAAATAGCTTATCATAGGCAACAAAGCAGCATTTGTTTCGGTGAAATCATGCAATTTCGTCAAAGATGTTTGGGGCCACCCGTGTTACGAAACGAGTAGGTTGTGAGAGTAATGGCATATATCATGTTAGGGTGGAGAGCTTATATGAAATCAATATCAATTACATCACACAAACACATAATTAAGGTACCGTGATGGCCGTGACACCAGAAATTGCCGATGCATATGTCATAGCAAATGTTAAACCTTGAGAACTTTGTTTTCTGAACATGGAATCAAGCTAGATTTTTTTTCACTGCTGCTAAACTATACACCTCACTCTAGGGAACCTGAATTGTCAAAAGCGAGATAGTAGAGATTGTTCTAAAAATAACTTATCATAGGCAACAAAGTAGCGTTTGTTTCGGTGAAATTATGCAATTCCGTCAAAGATGTCTAGGTCCACCCGTGTTACAAAACGAGTTGGTTATGACAGGAATGACACATCTTATTTTAGGGTTGAGGGCTTAGATGAAGTCAGTATCAATTATGTTGCACAACCATGCTGTTAAGGAACCGTTATGGCCACGATATGGGGAACCGCCGATGTAGATGTCGTGTCAAATGTAAAATCTTGAGGACTTTGCCTTTTGGACATGGAACTGAGCCAGTTTTTTTCATGGCTATGGAACTATAGGCCTCACCCTAGGGAACCTAAATTGGCAAAAGTGGGTCTCTGAAGATTATTCTAAAAATAACTAATCATAGGCAACAAAGCAGCGTTTGTTTCGGTGAAATGATGCAATTCCGTGAAAGATGTTTGGGTCCACCCGTGTTACTAAATGAGTTGATTGTGATTGGAATGGAACATCTCATGTTAGGTTGGAGAGCTTAGATAAATTAATATCAATTACATCACACAACCATGTAGTTAAGGTGCCGTGATGGCCGTGACACCGGGAACTGCCGATGCATATGTCGTGGCAAATGTAAAACCTTGAGAATTTTGCCTTCCAGACATGGAAACGAGCTAGTTTTTTTCATGGTTGTAGAACTACAGGCCTCACTCTAGAGAATGTGAATTGGCAAAAGTATATGCCTAGAGATTTTTCTAAAAATAACTTATCTTAGACCATAAAGCAGCGTTTGTTTTGGTGAAATCATGCAATTCCATCAAAGATGTTTGGGTCCACCCGTGTTACAAAACGAGTTGGCTGTGACAGGAATGGCACATCTCAAGTTAGGATGGAGACCTTAGCTGAACTCTATATCAATTACGTCGCTCATCCATGCCGTTAAGGTACTGTGATTTCTGCGACAATGGGAAGTGTCGCTACAGATGTTGTGGCAAATGTAAAACCTTGAGAACTTTGCCTTTTGGACATGGAATCAAGCTAAGTTTTTTTCACGGGTGCAAATCTTTAATCCACACCTTAGGGAACTAGAATTGGTAAAAGTGTGTCCCTAGAGATTTTCTAAAAATGACTCTAGTAAGCCTCCACGCGTGACCGGACACGTCCGGATGATCATGACCGGACGCGCCACCATGTCCGATCACAAGACCAAGACACGCGCAAACACTGAGCACTAACCGGACGCATCTGGTCAATCAGAGACCGCGTCCGGTCACCCTAGTGACCTCCGTTTGCCTCCATTTCTTCGCGTCCGGCATAGTGGAAAATAGGCGTTTGATTTCTCAAAAAGCATTGAATCCCGCCAAGCAAAGCTCGGTGGGAGGGAGAGAGGACCCCAAACCCCTCTCTACCGCTCAAACTCCACCGCCTTCGCAAATGTGCTAACAACACCAAGTGTACATCACCATGTGCATGTGTGTTAGCATTTTCATAATCATTTGTGAGGCGTTAAGTTAGCTCTCCACTAGATCTAAATGCATATGCAAATGAATCTTCATCTAGTGGCACTTAAGTGATCAATAGCCCTAGAAATTCCTCTCTTTATAGTACGTGTCACACCCAAAATTTCGTATTTTGGGTTGTGCATGAAAAACACTAAATAAAATAAATAATTTTAATATTTGAATAAAACTTATCCGATAAATTAAGTTGCTGCTAATTTAAATGTAGAAAATTGTGGTTTAAAACTTTTCTATATTAATTTGACAGGTTTTTCATGATGTGATGTTTGTTTGTTGCTTAACTTGGTGTTATGAGCGAGGAAAATTTTCAAGACGCGTTTAGTAGGTCGTTTACCTTTCTCCAGTTTGTCTCTGTTTTTTTATAATTAAATCCATGTTTTCTTGATCGCAATCTTTTTATATGAAGTATCCCAAGATCTTTTTCTTCTGCTCCAATTCATCTGAGTTCATCATCAATCAGGCCATCTAATCTTCTGCCTTTCAATATATATTATTATTTTTTTGTTTCCATTTTGATTCCTTGTGTTTCTTTTCCTCCTAATTTCTTTTTAGTGAAATTCATTTTCCTCCGAATGCATGCATGGGCAATCTCCTTGAGGTGTACGTGCCGCACACATTCAAGGACTCTACGACTCAATATCCATCATTGTTACTTGTCGTACCTGTCTATAAATAGAAAACCGAGCCTGTATCCTTTTCCAAACCCCTGGAAACAAGTTGATTGATCATGATCCAAGCCGGCTCTCTGCTCGTCGCTATCAGCCTCCACATGATCTCACCAAAATCAGCAAAGCCGGAGGAAAAGTCATCTTTGAGAGACCTTGGCCAAGTTGACATGGAGTCATTCTACACGATTGCTCCTTGTCATTGCCTTCTCAACACTGGAGCTCGTCGCCGCCGGAGTGCGCATGGAGTTCGGCCACCGCCACCGTGATTTGTTCATACATCCATCCCCTGCATCTGGGCTGACTGTCTTGTTCCTGCCTGCCTGCCCTGTTCTCCAAGTCCTAGCGATCACCATCACCGTCGTCGTGAAGTCAAGTGCCATCACCGTCTTCTGGCCGCGCGAGCCAGCGCACCACCCTTGCCCTAGCCTTGCTCTGTGCCAAGCTTGGGATCTCACAGACTTGGGAGCCGACGCCGCTGCAGCCATGCACGTCATCTGAAGCCTCTCCGCCGTTCATGAATCACTGCCGAGCTTTTCGACGAGGAAGCTGCAGTCTACCACCGTCGCAGTTCGTCGTTCAAACAAGTGTGGTGCACTGGTGCCATGACTTCATGCGTCGTCAGGCTGCAGGGCATCCCGAGGAGGTCAACGTCTTCATCCACTGATTTCCACCCTTCGTTCAGAAGTATCTGCCGGCCATGCTTGCATGTTCACCGTAGAACCTTCGCAGGACTCCATCGCCGCCCATTCTGAGTCTCTGGCCGAGGCCCCGGTCCCCTCCGTGACTTGTAGCAGCAGCAGCACCCCGATTTCTTCCCTGGCTAGCTGTACAAGATTTCAAGGAAGAAAATGAGGTACCGTACTAGTTCGCCGCCACCGATCTTTTAATCTCCACCGTTTAATCGTTTTAGCTCCGATTCGAGTCGTTCAAGTAGTGTTAGATTCGTGTCATTACGCTCTACACAGTAATGCTAATGTTGGTCATGTCTCATAATTATAAATTTATTGATTTAGAAACTTTTTTATTAATAATTATTTAATCGTTGTTAATTAGAAAATAACTAAGGGTTGCAATTCCATTCGTGTCGTGTCGTGTTTGTGTCAACATAAACTATGTATTAGTAACGATGTTTATCATGTCACTTGATTATGAATTTATTAATTTAAATAGTAATTAGATTATTTAATAGCTTTCCAATTAAAAGAAATTCTGGTTTAAATCCGTTCTCGTTGTTTTGCAATAGTGCCGATCGAGGTTATGTGTTAGCAACAACGTTTAACATGTCTTACATCCTTGAAATTTATAAGTTAGATTTTAATTGGATTTATGCTTGTGCAATTGAGTTTCTAATTAAACGCAACATAGGCAGTCTGTTCTAAATTAATATTAATCTAATTAATATTAAACTAAATGTTTTTTTGAATTATAAGATGTTTCGTTCAACCTTGAAACATAAGTGCTTTCGTTCAGTTGTCACTTGTTTTCTATATATATAGTTCAATATTAAATTGATTAATATGATTAGTGTACAGTATATTTTAAATTAAAATTTGCTTAGTCTAAGTACGTTACATATATGATAGACTTGTGTAGATAATTTCATATTACGGTACGTATCTGCTCTTCATAATTATACGGCTTTAATCCTCGAGCATTTATTCGTTTGAAATCTGTTTTGCTCCAATTAAGTTGCGTTAGGTTCACATCGACGTTCTCTATGCAGTAGCACTAATGTTTTTCATGTCATATACTTTTCCATATATATGTGAATATTATATTAATTAATATGTTTGTTATTAGTTTTATAATTAAAAATAATATATAATCTTGTCACGTTAGTCCTTTGTAACTAAGCATGAACTTATCTAATGACAACTTAAATATGTTTAAATTATAATTTACTTAGCCCAAACACATATCTCATATAATTAGAATAGTTGTTCTCACATGTTCTTTTATCTCTGCAAAGTCGGCAATACTTATAAATAAAATATGGCCAGGGTTAAATCTAGCTTTGTAATTTAATTGTTTAATCTAATTTTAGAATATTTATTCAAAATGTTTATCACCTTATTTCAATAACTAATATGCATTAAGTTTATAGTCGGTCTTCTACATTATGTTATAATCGTCTCGATAGTCACGTGTCCTCTTTAATGGTAGCTCTGTTATCCGTCGTTCTTGCGTTTTCATTACTGTAGCAACGTACCGTGTCGTTTAGTGCGCTCTGTTTTAAAGCGTTTCTTTTGTTTGATGCATGTTCTTAGATGTGTGTATTATCTGTCTGTTTGTGTTGCCTGGTTACTGCGAGTAGAGGAAGCGTGGTTTCATTAGCATTGGAGGCCGGTAGCTACAAAAGAGAAGACTGAATAATTTCTATGAGCAATTGCTTTGAGTGGAAAGCAAGCATAAAGGCAAGTATAACATGGGACTATCCTTGTTACCTATACACTAAAAATATCATACATATGCATGTGTCCTTCTTGACAACCATAGAGATTATAACTTAGCTATTGTTACCTTAATTCCTTGTCAACCTTGGGAATGCATTTGGGTAGCTATTGCTAGTGTTTAATTATGAACAATGATCTTGTAATTTGATTAATGGATTAAGCAACCAACCTTTAATGATGATTTTATTTACCGTTGAAAAGGGGGTTAGAGCATGTGGGTTATTTTGATGCTCTGGTTTCTTTCTATAAGGACTTATCTGTATGTGATCATCCGGGATTGACAGTACAGCTGTGAGGGCTATATGGCTCTGGCTCTAGTTGTTTAAGAGACCTTTTCCAGCTTGTTAGAGGTTACCCTTGTGGCGCAAATGGGGAAAAGCAGACTGTGGATCCCTGGGACTGGTTGTATCACACAGACTGACTTCTGAAACCTAGCGGCCCTAACTTGTTAGATGAACTTTTGAATGACTTTATATGATTTTTAATATTTTGGGAGTAATTAACCCATGCATTTGGAAATCATGACTCACAGTGAAAGTGTACACCTCTGCGCAGAGTTAAAAACTGGTATACTAGCCGTGCTCACGGATACGAGCGGCCTTAGAACATCTACAGATAGTTGATCACCATTGTTATATCATGCTTAATTACTGTTGATTATTATTATGCTCATGTTAATGCTATTTATTATCCTTATTACAATTGATCATTGGTTCATTAATGGGAAGTGGAATATCTTGATGCTACTCAATTGCTAAATATATGATGATTAAAAGCTAAATGCAGTCAAACAGTGTCTAGCCTTTTTGAGCCTCATGAACCCTGTGCTATACTTATTGAGTTCGACATGGACTCACTCTTGCTATTTCCACCACACCTCAGAGTGTAGTGAGGTGCTGCTCAGAAGAATGATAAAGAGGTAGTGGAGTTTCCAGAAGTCTTTTAGAAGTGCTTGGCATATGGATCCACCAGTCAGCCGTCCCTGAGAGAAATGGAGCCTGAAGTTTAGTCGTTGTTCCGTGATACTCTAATGTAAGTGTTAATATAGCTATGTATACGTTATATAATAACATTGTTTCTGATGTTTTTTTCATTCTGACATATGTGTGGACTTCCTGGGCACACATATGATTAGCCTGGTTTTGTTCTTTAGAAAACCGGGTGTGATAGTACGACTATCGATCCTAAGCCATCCACACCCTCTATGGTGTCTTGGATACAAAATGAAAAACCCTATCATATACCTTTGCCTTGACCTCCATGATTTGGCTTTGCACCTTCATCCAACTAAATCATGGCAAGCATTTGATCACATCACCATTGCTTGATCCTTGCTTCACCATGTCATTGCACCAACCACATCATAGCTACACACATGTCTTTGCTATGTGGTTAGTACTAGGTATTGTCACTAATTACCAACACCAAACATAGGACTTTCAACAACCGACGTAGATGTCGTGGCAAATGTAAAACCTTGAGAACTTTGCCTTTCAGACATGGAATCAAGCTAGTTTTTTGTCACTCCTATAGAACTACAGGCCTCACCCTAGTGAACTAGAATTGGCAAAAGTAGGTCCCAAGAGATTTTTCTAAAAATAACTTATCATTGGCCACAAAGCAACGTTTATTTTGGTGAAATCATGCAATTTCATCAAAGATATGTAGATCCACCCGTGTTATGAAATGAGTTGGTTGTGACAGGAATGGCACATCTCATATTATAGTAGAGAGCTTAGATGAAGTTAGTATCAATTACGTCGCACAACCACAAATTAAGGTACTGTGATGGCCGTGACATCAGGGACTACCGATGCAGACGTCGTGGCAAATGTAAAATCATAAGAACTTTGCCTTTCGGACATAGAATCAAGATAGATTTTCTTTCAAGATTGTAGAACTATTGGCTTTAGCCTAGGGAACCAGGATTGGTAAAAGTGGTTCCCTGAGGATTGTTCTAAAAATTACTTATCACAGGCAATAAAGCAGCGTTTGTTTTAGTGAAATGATGCAATTCCATCAAAGATGTTTGGGTCCACTCATGTTATGAAACAAGTTGGTTATGATTTGAATGGCACATCTCATGTTAGGGTGGAGAGCTTAGATGAATTTAGCATTAATTACATCACACAACCACATAGTTAATGTACCATGATAGCCGCAACACTGGAAATTGTCGATGCATATGTCATGACAAATGAGAACTTTGCCTTCCGGACATGAAATCAAGACTGCAGAACTACAGACCTCACTCTAGGGAACCTGAATTGGCAAAAGTGGGTCCCTGGAGATTTTTCTAAAAATAACTTATCATACGCCATAAAGCAGCATTTGTCTTGGTGAAATTATGCAATTTTGTCAAAGATGTCTGGGTCCACCCGTGTTACGAAACGAGTTGGTTATGATAGGAATGACACATCTCAAGTTAGGATGGAGAGCTTAGATGAACTTTGTATCAATTACGTCGCATGACCAAGCCGTTAAGGTACCGTGATGGCCACGACAACAGGAACTATCGATGCAGATGTCGTGGCAAATGTAAAACCTTGAGAACTTTGCATTTTGGACATGGAATCGAGATAAGTTTTTTTCATGGATGCAAAACTTTAGGCCTCACCCTAGGGAACTAGAATTGGCAAAAGTGGGTCCCTAGAGATTTTTCTAAAAATAACTTATCATAGGCCACAAAGCATCATTTGTTTTAGTAAAATCATGCAATTCCATCAATGATATGGAGATCCACCCATGTTACGAAATGAGTTGGTTGTGACAGGAATGGCACATCTCATGTTAGGGTAGAGAGCTCAGACAATGTCAGTATTAATTACATCACACAACCACGCAATTGAGGTACTGTGATGGTCGTGACATCGGAGACTACCGATGCAGACGTCGTGGCAAATATAAAATCATGGAACTTTGCCTTCCAGACATAGAATCAAGGTAGGTTTTCTTTCATGGTTGTAGAACTATTGGCCTCAGCCTAGGGAACCAGCATTGGTAAAAGTGGGTCCCTGAAGATTGTTCTAAAAATAACTTATCATAGGCAACAAAGCAGTGTTTGTTTCGGTGAAATGATGCAATTCCCTCAAAGGTGTTAGGGTCCACCTGTGTTACGAAATCAGTTGGTTGTGATAGGAATGACACATCTCATGTTAGGGTGAAGAGCTTAAATGAAGTTAGTATCAATTATGTCACACAACCAGGGAGTTAAGTACTGTGATGGCCACGACACCGGGAACTACCGAAGCATATGTCGTGGCAAATGCAAAACCTTGAGAACTTTGCCTTTTGGACATGGAATCGAGCTAAGTTTTTTTTCAAGACTACAAAACTTCATGCCTCACCCAAGGGAACTAGAATTGGCAAAAGTGGGTCCTTGGGGAATTTTCTAAAAATAACATGTCATAGGCCACAAAGCAGCGTTTGTTTCGGTGAAATCATGCAATTCTATCAAAGATGTGTAGGTCCACCCGTGTTACGAAATGACTTGATTGTGATAGGAATGGCACATCTCATGTTAGGGTAGAGAGCTTAGATGAAGTCAGTATCAATTACATAGCACAACTACACTATTAATGTACCGTGATGGCCATGACAACGGGAACTATCGATGCAGATGTTATGGCAAATGTAAAATCATGAGAACATTGCCTTCTAGACATATCACGATATGTTTCTTTCACGGTTGCAGAATAGTTGGCCTTAGCCTAGGGAACTTGAATTAGTAAAAGTGGGTCCCTAAAGGTTGTTCTAAAAACAACTTATTATAGCCAACAAAGCAGTGTATATTTTGGTGAAATGATGCAATTCTATCAAAGATGTCTGGGTCCACCCGTGTTACGAAACGAGTTGGTTGTGATAGGAATGGTGCATCTCATGTTAGGTTGGAGGGCTTAGATGAAGTTAGTATCAATTACGTCACACAACCATAGATTTAAGGTATCGTGATGGCCGCGACAACGGGAACTGTCGATGCAGATGTCGTGGCAAATGTAAAATCTTGAGAACTTTGCCTTTTGGACATGGAATCGGGCTAAGTTTTTTTCACAACTATAGAACTTCAGGCCTCACCCTAGGGAACTAGAATTGGCAAAAGTGGGTCCCTAGAGTTTTTTCTAAAAATAACTTGTCATAGGCCACAAAGCCGCCTTTGTTTCGGTGAAATCATGTAATTCCGACAAAGATATGTAGGTCCACCCGTGTTACCATGTACTCAGTCAAATAACAAAGTCAAATAACGAGTTCCCATTGAATCTGTTATTTGACTGAGTACATGGTAACACGGGTGGACCTACATATCTTTGACGGAATTACATGATTTCACCAAAACAAAGGCGACTTTGTGGCCTATGATAAGTTATTTTTAGAAAAATCTCTACGGATCCACTTTTGCCAATTCTAGTTCCCTAGGGTGAGGCCTAAAGTTCTATAGTCATGAAAAAAAAACTTAGCTCGATTCCATGTCCAAAAGGCAAAGTTCTCAAGGTTTTACATTTGCCACGACATCTACATCGACAGTTCCCATTGTCGCGGCCATCACGATACCTTAACTCTGTGGTTGTGTGACGTAATTGATACTGACTTCATCTAAGCTCTCCACCCTAACATGAGATGCACCATTCCTATCACAACCAACTCATTTCATAACACAGGTGGACCCAGACATCTTTGACAGAATTGCATCATTTCACCAAAATATACGCTGCTTTGTTGGCTATAATAAGTTGTTTTTAAAACAACCTTCAGGGACCCACTTTTAATTCAAGTTCCCTAGGCCGAGGCCAATTGTTCTGCAA
This sequence comes from Saccharum officinarum, assembly GCA_020631735.1. Taxonomy (NCBI): domain Eukaryota; kingdom Viridiplantae; phylum Streptophyta; class Magnoliopsida; order Poales; family Poaceae; genus Saccharum; species Saccharum officinarum. Next base: position 3,552,576 of record CM036189.1, on the reverse strand, counting down.
CCATGAAAGAAACATATCGTGATATGTCTGGAAGGCAAAGTTCTCATGATTTTACATTTGCTATAACATCTGCATCGATAGTTCCCGTTGTAATGGCCATCACGGTACATTAACGGTGTAGTTGTGCAATGTAATTTATATTGACTTCATCTAAGCTCTCTACCCTAACATGAGATGTGTCATTCCTATCACAACCAAGTCGTTTCGTAACATGGGTGGACCTACACATCTTTGATAGAATTGCATGATTTTACCAAAACAAACGCTGCTTTATGGCCTATGATATGTTATTTTTAGAAAATTCCCCAAGGACCCACTTTTGTCAATTCTAGTTCCCTTGGGTGAGGCATGAAGTTTTGTAGCCATGAAAAAAACTTAGCTCGATTCCATGTCCAAAAGGCAACATTCTCAACGTTTTGCATTTCCCACAACATATGCTTCGGCAGTTCCCGGTGTCGTGGCCATCAGAGTACTTAACTGCCTAGTTGTGTGACGTAATTGATACTAACTTCATTTAAGCTCTCCACCCTAACATGAGATGTGCCATTCCTATCACAACCAACTCATTTCGTAACATGGGTGGACCCTGACTCCTTTGACATAATTGCATCATTTCACCGAAACAAACGCTGCTTTGTTGCCTATGATAAGTTATTTTTAGAACAATCTTTAGGGACCCACTTTTACCAATCCTAGTTCCCTAGGTAGAGGCCAACAGTTCTGCAACCATGAAAGAAAACCTACCTCGATTCTATGTCCGGAAGGCAAAGTTCTCATGATTTTATATTTGCCACGACGTCTGCATCGGTAGTCTCCGGTGTCACGGCCATCACAGTACATCAATGGCATGGTTGTGCGATGTAATTAATACTAACTTTGTTTGAGCGCTCTACCCTAACATGAGATGTGCCATTCCTATCACAACCAACTCGTTTCGTAACATGGGTGGATCAACATATCTTTGACGGAATTGCATGATTTTACTGAAACAAATGATGCTTTGTGGCCTATGATAAGTTATTTTTAGAAAAATCTCTAGGGACCCACTTTTGCCAATTCTAGTTCCCTAGGGTGAGGACTAAAGTTCTGCATCCATGAAAAAACTTAGCTCAATTCCATGTCCAAAATGTAAAGTTCTCAAGGTTTTACATTTGCCACGACATCTGTGTCGATAGGTCCCGTTGTCGCGGCCATCACGGTACCTTAACGGCGTGGTTGTGCAACATAATTGATACAAAGTTCATCTAAGCTCTCCATCCTAACTTGAAATGTGCCATTCCTATCACAACCAACTCGTTTTGTAACACGGGTGAACCCAGACATCTTTGACAAAATTGCATAATTTCACCAAGACAAACGCTGCTTTATGGCGTATGATAAGTTGTTTTTAGAAAAATCTCTAGGGACCCACTTTTACCAATTCAGGTTCCCTAGAGTGAGGCCTGTAGTTCTGTAGTCTTGATTTCATGTCCAGAAGGCAAAGTTCTCATTTGTCACGACATATGCATCGGCAATTTCTAGTGTTGCGGCCATCACGGTACATTAACTATGTGGTTATGTGATGTAATTAATACTAACTTCATCTAAGCTCTCCACCCTAACATGAGATGTGTCATTCAAATCACAACCAACTTGTTTCATAACATGAGTGGACCCAGACATCTTTGATGGAATTGCATCATTTCACCAAAACAAACGTTGCTTTGTTGCCTGTGATAAGTAATTTTTAGAACAATCCTCAGGGAACCAGTTTTACCTATCCTAGTTCCCTAGGCGAAAGCCAATAGTTCTACAATCGCGAAAGAAAACATATCTCGATCCTATGTCCGAAAGGCAAAGTTCTTATGATTTTACATTTGCCATGACGTCTACATCGGCAGTCCCCGGAGTCACAGCCATCACAGTACCTTAATGTGTGGTTGTGCGACGTAATTGATACTAACTTCATCTAAGCTCTCTACTATAACATGAGATGTGCCATTCTTGTCACAACCAACTCATTTCATAACACAGGTGGATCTACACATCTTTGATGGAATTGCATGATTTCAAAAGAAACAAACGTTGCTTTGTGGCCAATGATAAGTTATTTTTAGAAAAATCTCTTGGGACCTACTTTTTCTAATTCTAGTTCCCTAGGGTGAGGCCTATAGTTCTGCAAGCGTGACAAAAAACTAGCTTGATTCCATGTCTGAAAGGCAAAGTTCTCATGGTTTTACATTTGCCATGACATCTACGTCGGTTGTTGAAAGTCCTATGTTTGGTGTTGGTAATTAGTGACAATACCTAGTACTAACCACATAGCAAAGACATGTGTGTAGCTATGATGTGGTTGGTGCAATGACATGGTGAAGCAAGGATCAAGCAATGGTGATGTGGTCAAATGATTGCCATGATGGAGTTGGATGAAGGTGCAAAGCCAAATCATGGAGCTCAAGGCAAAGGTATATGATAGGGTTTTTCGTTTTGCATCCAAGACACCATAGAGAGTGTGGATGGCTTAGGATCGATAGTTGTACTATGAAGAGGGGAATTTCTGGGGCTATTGATCACGTAAGTGCCACTAGATGAAGATTCATTTGCATATGCATTTAGATCTAGTGGAGAGCAAACTTAACGCCTCAAAAATGATTGTGAAAATGCTAACACACATGCACATGGTGATGTACACTTGGTGTTGTTAGCACATTTGTGAAGGCGGTGGAGTTTGAGCGGTAGAGAGGGGTTTGGGGTCCTCTCTCCCTCCCACCGAGCTTTGCTTGGCGGGATTCAACGCTTTTTGAGAAATGAAATGCCTATTTTCCACTGCGCCGGACGCGAAGAAATGGAGGCGAATGGAGGTCACTAGGGTGACCGAACGCTGAACTGGACACGGTCTCTGATTGACCAGACGCGTCTAGTTAGTGCTCAGTGTTTGCGCGTGTCTCGGTCTTGTGATCGGACATGGTGGCACATCCGGTCATGCGTGGAGGCTTACAAAAGTCATTTTTAGAAAATATCTAGGGACCCACTTTTGCTAATTCTAGTTCCCTATGGTGTGGATTAAGGTTTTACACCCATGAAAAAAACTTAGCTTGATTCCATGTCCAAAAGGCAAAGTTCTCAAGGTTTTACATTTGCCACAACATCTGTAGCGACAGTTCCCGTTGTCGCAGAAATCACAGTACCTTAATGGCGTGGATGAGTGACGTAATTGATACTGATTTCAACTAAGGTCTCCATCCTAACTTGAGATGTGCCATTCCTATCACAACCAACTCGTTTTGTAACATGGGTGGACCCAGACATCTTTGATGGAATTGCATGATTTTCACCAAAACAAATGCTACTTTATGGTCTAAGATAAGTTATTTTTAGAAAAATCTCTAGGCATATAGTTTTGCCAATTCACATTCTCTAGAGTGAGTCCTGTAGTTCTACAACCATGAAAAAAAACTAGCTCCATTCCATGTCCGGAAGGCAAAGTTCTCAATGTTTTACATTTGCCATGACATATGCATCGATAGTTCCCGGTGTCACGGCCATCACGGCACCTTAACTGCATGGTTGTGTGATGTAATTGATACTAATTTATCTAAGCTCTCCACCCTAACATGAGATGTTCCATTCCAATCACAATCAACTCATTTAGTAACACGGGTGGACCTAGACATCTTTCACGGAATTGCATCATTGCATCGAAACAAACACTGCTTTGTTGCCTATGATTAGTTATTTTTAGAATAATCTTTAGAGACCCACTTTTGCCAATTTAGGTTCCCTAGGGTGGGGCCTATAGTTCCATAGCCATGAAAAAATAGGCTTGATTCCATGTCTGAAAGGCAAAGTCCTCAAGGTTTTATATTTGCCATGATATCTGCATTGGCGGTTCCCCATATCGCGGCCATCACGGTTCCTTAACAGTGTGGTTGTGCAATGTAATTGATACTGACTTCACCTAAGCCCTCAACCCTAAAATAAGATGTGTCATTCCTATTGTAACCAACTCATTTTGTAACATGGGTGGACCTAGACATCTTTGACGGAATTGCATAATTTCACCGAAACAAATGCTACTTTGTTGCCTATGATAATTATTTTTAAAACAATCTCTACTATCTCGCTTTTGACAATTTAGGTTCCCTAGGGTGAGGCGTATAGTTTAGCAGTAGTGAAAAAAATCTAGCTTGATTCCATGTCCAGAAAACAAAGTTCTCAAGGTTTAACATTTGCCATGACATATCCACCGACAGTTCCCGGTGTTGCGGCCATCACGGTACCTTAACTACGTGGTTGTGTGACCTAATTGATACTGAATTCATCTAAGCTCTCCACCCTAAATGTGATGTGCCATTCTTGTCACAACCAACTCTTTCATAATAGGGGTGGACCCAGACATTTTTTATAGAATTACATGATTGCACCGAAACAAACACTGATTTATTGCCTATGATTAGCTATTTTTAGAACAATCTCTAGGGACCCACTTTTGCCAATTCAGGTTCCCTAGGGTGACTCCTATAGTTCTATAGCAATAAAAAAAACCTAGCTCAATTCCATGTTCAGACGGCAAAGTTCTCAAGGTTTTACATTTACCACGACATATGCATCGGCAGTTTCTGGTGTCACGGCCATCACGGTACCTTAACTACGTGTTTGTGTGACGTAATTGATACTGATTTCATATAAGCTCTCCACCCTAAAATGAGATATGCCATTACTCTCACAACCTACTTGTTTTGTAACACGGGTGGACCCAAACATCTTTGACGAAATTGCATGATTTCACCAAAACAAATATTGCTTTGTTGCCGATGATAAGCTATTTTTAGAACAATCTCTAGGCACCCACTTTCACCAATTTAGGTTCCCTAGGGTGAGGCCTATAGTTCTATAGCTATGAAAAAAACCTAGCACGATTTCATGTCCGTAAGGCAAAGTTCTCAATGTTTTACATTTGCCATGACATATGCATCATAGTTTTCGGTATCGCGGCCATCAAGGTACCTTAACTCCGTGGTTGTGTGACATAATTGATACTGACTTCATCTAAGCTCTCCACCCTAACATAAGATGTGCCATTCTGCTCACAACCAACTCGTTTCATAACACATGTGGACCGAGATATTTTTGACGGAACTACAGGATTTCACTGAAACAAACGTTGCATTGTTGCCTATGATAAGTTATTTTTAGAACAATCTCTAGGGACCCACTTTTATCAATTTAGGTTCCCTAGGGTGAGGCCTATAGTTCTGTAGCCATGAAAAAATCCTAGCTCAATTCCATGTCTGGAAGGCAAAGTTCTAAAGGTTTTACATTTGCCACGACATCTGTATCGGCAGACCCCAGTGTCGTGGCTATCACAGTAACAGTAATGGCATGGTTGTGCAAGGTACTTGATACTAACTATATCTGAGCTCTCCACCCTAACATGAGATGTGCCATGCTATCACTACCAACTCATTTCGTAACACAGGTAGACCTAGATATCTTTGACATAATTGCATGATTTCACCGAAACAAACACTGCATTGTGGCCCATGATAAGCTATCTTTAGAAAAATCTCTAGGGACCCACTTTTGCCAATTTAGGTTCCCTAGGGTGAGGCCAATAGTTCTACAGCCATGAAAAGAACTAGCTCGATTTCATGCTCGGAAGGCAAAGTCCTCAAGGTTTTTCATTTGCCACGACATCTGCACCGACAGTTCCCGTTGTCACGACCATCACATTACCTTAACAGCGTGGTTGTGCGAAATAATTGATACTGACTTCATCTAAGCTCTCTATCCTAACATGAGATGTACCATTCCTATCGCAACTAACTCGTTTCATAACAAGGGTGGGCCCAGAAATCTCTATGGACCTACTTTTGCCAATTTAGGTTTCCTAGGGTGAGGGCTATAATTCATTAGCCATGAAAAGAAAACAAGCTCGATTCCATGTCCGGAAGGCATAGTTTTCAAGGTTTTACATTTGCTCCGACATCTGCATTAATAGTTCCCGGTGTCACGGCCATCACAGTACCTTGACTACGTGGTTGTGTGATGTAATTGATACTGACATCATCTAAGCTCTCTACCCTAACATGAGATGTGCCATTTCTATAACAACCAACTCATGTCCTAACACGAGTGGACCCAGACATCTTTGATGGAATTGCATGATTTCATCGAAACAAACACTGCTTTGTTATCTATGATAAGTTATTTTTAGAACAATCTATAGGGACCCACTTTTACCAATTCAAGTTTCCTAGGGTGAGGCCTATAGTTCTGCAACCATGAAAAAAACTAGCTCGATTCCATGTTCAAAAGCCAAAGTTCTCAAGGTTTTACATTTGCCACGACATCTGCATCGGCAGTCCTCGGTGTCATGGCCATCACGGTACCTTAATGGTGTGGTTGTGCTATGTAATTGATACTAACTTCATCTAAGCTCTCCATCCTAACATGAGAAGTGCCATTCATATCACAACTAACTCATTTCGTAACATGGGTGGACCTAGACATCTTTGACGACATTGCATGATTTCACCGAAACAAACGCTGCTTTCTGGCGTATGATAAGTTATTTTTAGAAAAATCACCAAGGATCCACTTTATCTAATTTAGGTTCCCTAGGGTGTGGCCTATAGTTCTGCAGCCATGAAAAAACCCTAACTCAATTCGATGTCCAGAAGGCAAAGTTCTCAAAGTTTTACATTTGCCACAAATCTGCATTGGCAGTCCCCGGTGTCACGGCCATCACGGTACCTTAATGGCACACTTGTGCAATGTAATTGATAGTAACTTCATCAAATCACTCCAACCTAACATGAGATGTGTCATTCCTATCACAACCAACTTATTTCATAACATGGGTGGACCTAGACTTCTTTGACGAAATTGTATGATTTCACTGAAAAAAGTTGCTTTATGGCCTACGATAAGTTATTTTTAGAACAATCTCCAAGGACCCACCTTTTCCAATTCAGGTTTCCTAGGGTGAGGCCTATAGTTCTACAGTCATGAAAAAACTACCTCGATTCCATGTCCGGAAGGCAAAGTTCTCAAGGTTTTACATTTGCCACGACATATGCATTGGCAGTTCCCGATGTCACGGCCATCACGGTACCTTAACAACATGTTTGTGCAATGTAATTGATACTACTTCATCTAAGATCTCCAACCTAATATGAGATGTGTCATTCCTATCACAACCAACTTGTTTCATAACACAGGTGGACCCAGACATCTTTGACAGAATTGCTTGATTTCACCGAAACAAACGCTGCTTTGTTTCCTATGATAAGTTATTTTTAGAACAATCTCTAGGGACCCACTTTTACTAATTTAGGTTTCATAAGGTGAGGCCTATAGTACTGCATCCATGAAAAAAAAACTAGCTCAATTCCATGTTCGGAATGCAAAGTTTTAGGATTTTATATTTGCCACGACATCTACATCGGTAGTCCCTAGTGTCACGGACATCATGATACCTTAATAGTGTGGTTGTGTGAGGTAATTGATACTAACAATTCATTTGAGCTCTCTACCCTAAACATGAGATGTGCCATTCCTATCACAACCAACTCGTTTTGTCACACGAAGTGGCCCAGAAATATCTTTGACAGAATTGCTTGATTTCACCAAAACAGACGCTTCTTTGTTGCCCATGATAAGTTATTTTGAGAAAAATCACTAGGACACACTTTTACCAATCTAGGTTCCCTAGGGTGAGGCCTTAGTTTAGTTCTGCAACTGTGAAAAAAAA
>CM036189.1:3480658-3544741 GCA_020631735.1 Saccharum officinarum | reverse complement strand
TGCAAACACAAAGGGCTAATACCCGAATTTCGATATCCAAAGCGTGCCAGCCGATTTGACCTGTTAAATCGACAAGGATGAAGATACGAGCACTTTGGTCCTGACAACAGCGATACGCCCGGAAGTCACGGCCAAAGGTACTCACACGGAACTCGAGGATCGCCGAAGATTGCACTGGAGCAATACAACTTGCCGAATCGATGAGAACTCGTAAAAAAGAAAAATATGCAAATTGACGAAGTCCCGAAAGTAGATGTAAATAAAAATAAAAGTTGTTTTGATGTATTGATTGATTTTTCTTTACATTGCCCTTCACCCTATATTTATATCCTGATCTACAGAAACGTAACCAAATACGACTAGGACACTAATCCAAATCTATGGAAACACATGACTTTGATACAACTCAGACTCTAATAAACGTATATAGGAAATTAACTCCTATCTTATTCCATAGTCCGCCTCAGTTCATGATGGTATTTCTCATCGACTTCCTTTATCGGCACAATCCCTGTTTCCATCAAGCACAATCCCTGTTCCATCGGCAGCAGCCTTCAAACCATCTTTCATCGGCATCGGCAATTAATACCCTTAACCTTATTGGCAACATTTCAATTTGAACCATACGCCGCTACCACTCATAAGCAAACTCATTTTCATCAGCTATCAATCTACACAATAATCTTTCCTCTGCTGATTAGCCCTTCCTGACCATCTTGACACGGCTAAAAAACGATGTCAACACATGCCCCCAATTTCGGAGTATAAGATATTGATGCTCCGAAATTTACTCCAGATAATGCCTGCTATTACCTATTTTTCAACCCATTCTCCAAGCATAACATGATCTGTTACCAGATTTAATCAAATCTAGATCTAATCCATGTATCTCAGTAAATATCGCACATTTTCCAACTGTTTTTTGCCTCAATTACGGTTGAGATACCAAAATAACAATCCATCGGCAAGATCTTATCACAGCAACATCACCATTTTAAAACTGAAAGATCCTGTATCAAAATATCCTTCAAAGTCATGACTACTTGCCATGCCATCAAATCTTCTGTACAATCCCTTGATTGTCGTGCGAACAGTTACCATATCTATCTGAACCACCTTGATCCATCCGCGTACGGCATAGAGATAAGTCAAGAATACCCTACCCCAAATGGCCTATAAATAGATTTCTCCGAACTGCTCATCTTCTACCTTCAAATTGCAACCTTTGGCATTCTCTCTCCGGCGGCAACCTAAACTGCGCATCCTCAACCCACCAGAGCTCCTTCCATCTCATTTTCCAATCTCCAGCTCGTGCCCTCATCCTTCTCGAAACAATGGCGGTCAACTTCAACGTCCCTGCGGTTCGTTTTTATTACTTTTACTTCGACCCTTCTGGCCCCTTGCGAATTCTTTACAGTTGGTATTTTTTCTACTTCTTCCATTCTCTTGATCTTCCAAACTCATGAACTACGCAACACACTGGTTATTCCAACCAACCAACCTTCCCTCCATTGCCTAGGTCCAATGGGTGATCCAGATCCAACCGACCTGATCAACGCAGAGGCTAATCGTATTCCCTTCAAAGCTCAAAATTTCTCTTTGAATCTATGGAAAGATACATTTCGATCTTGGCCCAAACCTACCAAAGGGTGGAAAAACTGGTACTTGAGAGTCAACAGATCAATGCAAGTGTTCTGGGCAGAACGGAAGATAGATCAATGTATCAGGCTATCCATTGCTGAATCCATGATGATAGCTGCCGCTTATTTTTGGTCAGATACCACAAATACCTTCATGTTCGGTCATGGCCCATGTGCCCCTACTCTTGCCAATGTATATATGCTCACCGGCTTGGATATCTCAACTGTCGATGAAGGCCACATTTTTGGTAGAAAAACTAAGTATAGAGTAAATACACGCAACATCGGCGGCTGGACAGGATACATCCAAGAGTACCAAAAAACCGGTACTGTCAATCAAAGGGAGCACGCCATATTCCTGAACATGTGGCTGGAGAAGTTTATCTTCTGTGGTCGATCGGTAGGACCAACTAACGCCTTCCTCCAGCAGCGGAACTCTTGGCCAACGGTGTCAGATTCCCACTTGGCCGATACCTCCTGAGCTCATCTTACCACTTTCTCCACCAAGTGTCTCAGAAGCTTCTACTTGGTGAACCCATCGGCAATCTAGGAGGCCCGTGGTGGTTCATCAATATGTGGTTAAACGCTCACATGCATAAACGTCTACAATGGGATTTCTTTGCCCAAGAATTCCCACGAGAGATCACCGAAGATTACATCCTTGGAGATGATGAATCGGCAACACGCCCTCCTCTCAACTTCGGCGAAGCCATAATCGTCCTTCCTGGAACAGAGTCCAATGAAGATCAAATTGGCAGGTTTTTTCAGAATTTCTACCATGGTCTCCCTCGTGATCTCAGAGCTTGGGTACCCTATATCGATGAGGATAACAAGTTCCCTCTTCTTTTCAATTTTGCCGATAGTGATCTGAACCAAGATAATGATCTTATGATGGCTATTATTACCCCTAGAGCAATCCCAGTAAACACATTTGGCAGCGGGAAGAATTCCCATATCACTTATGAATTCTACAATCCATCGGCAGTGTCTCGCCAATTAGCCTTTGGGCAACTGCCAATCAAACTATGCTTTGCCGATGTGATTAAGCCTAGAGAAATTATTACAGCTGGAACTGAATGGAGTAGAGTAGTAAGACTTGCTCCTGATGTCGATATTTCAAATGTTGATCTCTCCGCCTGGTCACCAGCGTCTTTCATCATAGAGTCATATAAGCAATGGTGGCAAGAGTGGAAAGAACAGTTGTTTTCAACATCCGTTCATACATATCGGCACATGATCGATCCCAACTATGCTGTTCCTGACGATGCAGTAAGTTCCTTTTAACTTTTGTCTCTCTCCTTCCTTTTATATGTATATTGGTAACTAATCTTCCCTGAAACATGCCGATAATCCAGTTTCATCAATAAGCAAAAGTGGAAGACCCTTCAACCTCCACCCTATTTCTCCAGTCTCAATAATTGGCTACAACGCCCCTACCTTAGAGCCTTAACCTTCCAGAGGACTCGTGCCAAAACTATCATCTCTAGACCAAGACAAGCAACATCAAAGGTCACTCCAATGGCTGCAGCTTCAAGCCTAATCAAGGTTTTTAAGGTAATAACCTTGCTTACTTTGTTTTTCTGTCGATGCACACTATATTAACATATAACTATCAGGATGTGAGAGCTGCAGCTGGATCGTCATCAGCAACTCTTCCAATATCAAGCACCACGACCTCTACTCCTCCTTCAGAGGTATTCTCTTATTTTTACATTTTTTCTGTTAAATATCCAATCTTATACTCGTTTTTGCAGCAACAAACGGGCACATCGGCAAGCACACCAAGCATGCAAGCTCCCCAATCAACACATGTCAATGCCCCCCAGCCAATTGTCGCTGAGGTCCAAACAAAGCGCAAAGCTTTAACCGATGCTGAAGCTCAACAAAAGCGACAGAAATCTACACCAGCCCCTTCATCCATTCTAACACCTGTCAATCGACCCACTGATATAATTGAACAAGCTGCTTCTTCTGTACAAGATACACCATCAGCCATTATACCTCAAGGGCTGACTACTGATGAGGTTGTAGAACACATTCCATCGGCATCCTCTATCGATCCTTCGCATGATCTTTTTCAAGCCGCTCCTTCAAGCCAAGCTCAAGAAATTGCCCTAAAGCAGGTAAACCGATTAACTGTTTGGTTTATAATATCCCCAGACACCACAAATAGGATTCCTAACTCTCTTTATTTCATAGGAACAAGATTCTCTCGATAGCTTGTTTTCTTTTGCTATCGATGTTTCCGATGATGACGGAGAAGAGGCGAGTTCTTCCCTGGCATTGGGAACAATATCGGCAGATACCTATGGCAAACTAGAAGTTCTCCTGAATCTGCTGCAACAAGATACTGCTCAACTAGTGATCGATTCAGATCCTGCAAGGACCATCTTCAAAACAATCCGTGGCCAAGTCCCTGCCGATGTTGAAGAAATCATCTTCCCAGCAGTCCATCTGGAGAGCAGACAACTTCAATATCAAAAGGCTATTCATCGTATTGCCGACAGAGCAGCTCAGGCTCAACTTAAGGAAGAAATGCTGCAGCTGAAGCAAACTGCCGATGAGAAGCACAAAAGCATCAGCAACTTGCAAGCCTCCGATGCTGATCTTAAACAGAAAATCTTAGACCTATCGGCAAAAAGGGCAGCTCTGCTAGCTGAACTAGAAAAGGTTGAAACAGTCCTGACTCAAGCCAAGCAAGAAGAAGACCAGCTTCCTGATGCTATCAAGACCCTTTAGCAAGAACGAGACGTCCAAGCTCACAAGGCCTTGGTTCTCAAGAAGAAACTCAAGCCTGTGGAAGGAAGTGCCGATGAAGATGCCAAGGAATTAAAAGAAACCGATGAAATTTGCCTGCGTGCGATATCAGCTATCCACGCTTTGTTAAATTAGCGCATCGACAATGATTGATACTTTGTTTTGACTCTAGCCGATAGGATTGTTATCGGCAATTACTCTTTTATGCATCCATCCAGATACTAGGGTAATATTTCTTTAAATATTTTCCATTTAATGCTCTGGGAAATACAATTCCTTCAAGAGTTTCAAGAATATATGCATTACCAGGAACAGATTGATTTATCCGATATGGACCTTCCTAATTAGGTGACCATTTGCCAAACTTAGAACTTTTAGTCCCAATCGGTAAAATCAACTTCCAAACCAATTCTCCATCGACAAATTTCTTTACCTTCACCTTCTTGTCATACCATCTAGCTACTCTTTTCTTATTCTCCTCGATGCTAACTAAAGCTTTTAACCGATGACCTGCTACATTTTCCAACTCATCCTTCATAAGGATATCATAATCATCGGCTGTCAATTGATCTTGAGAGCGTATTCGCCTAGAACCAATTTTAATCTCCTAAGGTAAGACTGCATCATGTCCATACACCAACTGATAAGGTGTTACCTTGGTTGCACCATAACACGCCATCCGATATGACCACAAAGCTTCATTTAATACTGTATGCCACTTCTTAGGATACTCTTTAATCTTGCACTTAATGAGCTTGATAATTCCTTTATTAGATGCTTTAGCCTGACCATTAGCCTGGGCATAATACGGTGAAGAATTCAAAACTTTAATCCCCATTCCTATAGCAAACTCATCAAATTCACCCGTTGTAAACATAGTGCCCTGATCGGTAGTGATGGTTTGAGGGATGCCAAATCGGTAAACAATATGCTCCTTCACAAAATCAATCATATTAGCCGATGTCACCTTTTTTAAAGGAATTGCTTCAACCCACTTTGTGAAATAATCGGTAGCAACCAGAATAAACTTATGCCCTTTACTCGATGGTGGATAAATCTGACCGATGAGATCAATAGCCCAACCCCGGAACGGCCAAGGCTTAATTATAGGGTTCATAGCTCTTTGATAAGTAGCACCTGCATTTTTCAAACCAAATGTCATAACTATCCACTCAAATAATCCCACATGTCCTGGACATCTAAAAGTAGTCTTAGAAATATCTTCTTCAGCCATGAATATTTGATTATAACCTGCATTACCATCTATGAAACTGATAATCTGATGCCCTGCTGCAGCATCAATCAACAAATCAGCAATCGGCATTGGGTAACCATCCATCGGTGTGGCCTTATTGAGATTCCTAAAATCAATAGAAACATGAAGTTTCCCATTTTTCTTGTATACAAGAACCACATTAGAAATCCACTCTGCATATCGACACTGCCGAATAAACTTTGCCTCAATTAATTTAGTTATTTTGGCCTTAATATCAGGAAGTATATTAGGATTGCAGCGGCGTGCTGGCTGCTGATGTGGCCTAAATCCAGATTTAATAGGCAACCGATGTTCAGCTATAGATCGGTCTAACCCAGGCATTTCAGTATAATCCCAAGCAAAACAATCTTTATATTCCTTTAACAAATCAACTAGTTGTTGTTTACACTTGGAATTTAACTTAGTGCTAATAAAAGTGGGCCATGGCCCATCACCTTCACCAATATCTACTTCTATTAAATCATCTGCCGATGTAAATCCTTGACCTAATTTTCCATCATCGGCAAATCTATCCATTAAAACTCTTCTTCAGAACCGACTGCTTGGATCGGTAGAATTTCGTAATCGGCAACCTCGAGGAACTCTTTTTCCCAAGCTTCTCCTGATATGCACCTAGTCCGCTCATAAGTGTCTGATTCTGCCGATGCGATGATATAAGAAGAATCACCAGGAACAACTTCAATTTTGTCTCCAACCCATTGTATAAGACACTGATGCATTGTAGAAGGAACACAACAATTAGCATGAATCCAATCCCTTCCTAAAAGCAGATTATATGCACCCTTGCCATTAATAACAAAGAAAGTTGTCGGTAAGGTTTTACTGCCGATGGTCAATTCAACACACACTGCCCCTTTAGCTGGTGATACATTGCCTTCAAAGTCCTTTAGCATCATATCAGTCTTAGTTAAGTCTTGATCTCCCTTACCAAGCTTCCGATACATCACATAAGGCATAATATTAATTGCAGCTCCTCCATCAATAAGTATCTTAGATACAGGCTGCCCATCAACTCTGCCTTTTACAAACAAAGCCTTGAGGTGTTGTCTCTCATCATCGGCAGACTTCTCAAAAATAGCCATCATTGGATCTAGTGTTAATTGAGCTATTTGGTCAGAGAAAAAAACTTCTTCTTCGCTATCAGATAGAGCCAAAAATTCCATCGGCAACATAAACACCATATTGACATCTATCGATGGGCCTTTATTTTTGTGCCTTATCTGCCACTGCTGATTACCAGATTTCTTATTCGAGGGACTTCCTTCTTGGTAAAAGTCTTTTTGACGCTCTCGCTGCAATTTCCTCTTCTGTGTCTTTGTCAAACCCTCTGGACACCATTGAGGAAGTTTAGTTTTCCACACTGGCTGATAGGTCCTGGTTGTCTCCACACGACGTATATTAGGATCCCTGTAAAATATTTCTTCATCAGGAACTCTTGCATTTGTCATCTCTTCAAGTTCCTCTTGGTTTCTCAGAAAATATGCAACGTGTTTACCAAGCCTTTCATGTACACTGAGCCTGCCCCCTAGCCAATCATATACTGATGCTCTCCTTCTGATCGGCTCATTAATAGTCAAACCTTGATTACCAGATTGAAATCTTCTTATAGGACGATTAACTCCATAATAACCATTACACTCTGGGCAATCTTCAATAGTAGGTAACTTAATACCTTCCTCCCAACAATGAATAAAAAATGGACAATTCCAATGATCCTTATGCCGATTCCACTCTTCTTGACGTCTTTCCTCTTGTTGTTGTCGATATCGATCCCTTCGCTGACGCCAGCCTTCCTGTTGTCTTTGTTGAGTAATCATGATGCCAGATCGAGGAGGCTTTCCAGAACTGCCACCTTCTGTCAATAGCCCCTTGCCTTTTGCATCATCGGTAGTTATCCGATGTTGGGGATCTACTGATGCATTCTTTTTAGCAGCTTCCGATGTCAACACCTTAATTTTACCTTCAGTATTCAACATATTTGCTGGAAAAGGATGTTGATCAATTTTCATCGGCTTCTGAATTTTGGAATTGCCAAATTTTATTCTCCCAGACTCAATAGCTAACTGTAATTGTTGTCTAAATACTTTGCACTCAATTGTACTATGTGAAGTTGCATTATGCCATTTGCAATACAGCATATGCTTCAACTCTTCTGCCGATGGGATTACATGATTAGGTGACAACTTAATCTGGCCCTCCTGAAGCAAAAGATCAAATATCTTATCGGCTTTGGTGACGTCGAAAGTAAACTTCTCTGGCTCTTTGTGACCAAAGGGACAAGATATCGGCTTTTTATTCTTAACCCACTCAGCCAAACCGATAACTGGTTCTTCATCCGAATCAGAATCTTCTACTTCTTCGACAAATGAAACTTTCTTATTCCAATTCCTTTTAGGTTCAAAAACCCTAGTATCTTGATCAGAAATTCTTTGCACTAGATGACTTAGGCTTTCGAACTCCTGAGAAGCATATCTGTCCTTAAGGTGTGGCAACAATCCCTGAAAGGCCAAATCGGCAAGCTGCCGATCATCCAACACCAGGCTATAACATTTGTTCTTTACATCTCGTAGCCTTTGCACAGAGCCTTCTACCGATTCATCATTGCGTTGTTTCATCTTTACCAAATCGGTAAGCTTCTTTTTATGAACTCCAGCAAAGAAATACTTATGAAATTGCTTTTCTAGATCAGCCCAAGTAATAATAGAATTTGGCGGTAGTGAGATAAACCATGTAAATGCTGATCCAGATAAAGATGATGAAAACAAATGAACTCTCAATTCATCTCTACAAGCTGCCTCTCCACATTGAATAATAAAATGATTAACATGCTCCATGGTTGATGTATCATCCTGCCCAGAAAACTTAGTGAAATCTGGCACCTTGTAACGATTTGGGAGAGGAATTAAATCATATATCGGAGGATACGGAGTCCGATAAGAATAGGTATTAACTTTGGGCTTGATCCCAAACTGATCCTTCATAATTTCTGCTATTTTATCAGCCCAAAAAGCATCAACATCTTGTTGACGATATGGTTGAATCTCCACTGGAGGTACTTGCTGATACCCTTCTGCATACCTTTGTGGCTCATGATCTCCAGCAATTGGCATATTTGTTACTATCTGTGGTCCATTAACCTGCTGAAAAGGGTTCATCGGTTGAGCTGCCGATGTTTGATTCTAAAAAACAGCATGCATGTGACCTTGATGAACACCTGTGGTTTGCTGATTTGGCTGAACTGAATGTTGAGTGGGAAACTGCCCTGGCCAATTATTAGCGTTCATCGGTACAAAATTTGCCGATGGTTGGTAACTTGTTGGCATTGCCGGATAATTACAATTAACTTGAGGCAAAACCTGGACTCCAGGTTGACTTACGATTGGAGCCTTCTGTTGCATCGGTAACAAATTTGCCGATGGACTTGAACTAGATGTTTGTCCCAAAGACACCTGGAAACCTCCTAGAGTTGGTTGTACAGTAGTTGCTGTAGTATATTGGGGTACTTGAGCTATCGGTGAACCGGCCGATAGCATAGGAGCTTTTCCCGTTGCATCAAACACTTGATGTGATCCATGGTTAAAAACAGATGGCTCTGGAGGCACACCATATCTCCACCAATTAGCAGGAGTCTGATTATTCTGTGGTACAGGACCTGATAAAGCCGATGCTGATAGATCTGTATTAAGCTGAACTCATCCTGATAATGCTAAATCCGGACGCATCGGTGTAGACTGTACGTTAGATAAACCTGCTGATACTAGAAGAGAAGAAATCTCTATACCCGCAACGGCCGGGGGAGCCGATGGAGCAATAGCAGATGCTGATTCTGGTTGATGATAAGTAGGTCCAACGTAACGAGGTGACGCTTGCCCTTCTTTGAAAGTTCGAATCACAGCATTATGAACAGTATTGGACAGCACATTGGAATGATTAATTAAAGCATGATTCACTACAGAATTAACCATCTCTTGAAGTTTACCCGGATTAGAATCAAAGGTAACTTGCCGAGGCAACAGCAAGTCTTGCTTCTGGATGACTTGTCCACTTTTGTTCAAACTGAATGACTTCAAGCAGAGCTGTCTGTATTCTTCTATAGCTCTCTCCATAGCCTGCTTCTGATTGTCCTTAAGATCTTCTTCTGTTACCGCAATGATGTTCCCCGCATCGATCTCAGGATTAAGCATCTTGACTAGATCTGTCCCACTGGGCGTGCCAAAAGATGTGTTGATGCAAAAGTAGATCTGCAAACACAAAGGGCTAATACCCGAATTCGATATCCAAAGCGTGCCAGTCGATTTGACCTGTTAATCGACAAGGATGAAGATACGAGCACTTTGGTACTGACAACAGCGATATGCCCAGAAGTCACGGCCAAGAGGTACTCACACGGAACTCAAGGATCGCCGAAGATTGCACTGGAGCAATGCAACTCGCCGAATCGATGAGAACTCGTAAAAAAGAAAAATATGCAAATTGACGAAGTTGTCAAAAGTAGATGTAAATAAGAATAAAAGTTGTTTTTGATGTATTGATTGATTTTTCTTTACATTGCCCTTCACCCTATATTTATATCCTGATCTACAGAAACGTAACCAAATCTGACTAGGACACTAAATCCAAATCTATGGAAACACATGACTTTGATACAACTCAGACTCTAATAAACGTATATAAGGAAATTAACTCCTATCTTATTCCATAGTCCGCCTCAGTCACGATGGTATTCTCATCGACTTCCTTTTTATCGGCACAATCCCTGTTCCATCAGCACAATCCCTGTTCCATCGGCAGCAGCCTTCAAACCATCTTTCATCAGCATCGGAAATAATACCCTTAACCTTATTGGCAACATTTCAATTTGAACCCATACGCCGCTACCACTCATAAGCAAACTCATTTTCATCAGCTATCAATCTACACAATAATCTTTCCTCTGCTGATTAGCCCTTCCTGACCATCTTGACACGTGCTAAAAAACGATGTCAACAGGTACCATGATGGCCGCGACACCAGGACCTGTCCATTTAGATGTTGTGGCAAAAGTAAAACTTTGATAAATTTGCCTACTAGACATGGAATTGAGTTAGTTTTTTCATGACTACAGAACTATAGGCCTCATGCTAGTGAACTTGAATAGGCAAAAGTGGGTCCCTTTAGATTTTTCTAAAAATAACTTATCATAGGCAACAATGTAGCATTTGTTTTGGTGAAATAATGCAATTCCATCAAAGATGTCTAGGTCCACCCGTGTTGTGAAATGAGTTGACTTTGATAGGAATGGCACATCTCATGTTAGGGTCGAGAGCTCTGATGAAGTTAGTATGAACTACATCACACAACCACACTGTTAATGTACCGTGATGGCCGCGACACCGGTGACTCCCGATGCATATGTCATGGCAAATGTAACACCTTGAGAACTTTGCCTTCCAGACGTGGAGTCACGCTAGTTTTTTTCATAGTTGCACAACCACATGCCTCACCTTAGGGAACCTAAATTGACAAAAGTGGGTCCCTGAAGACTTTTCTAAAAATAACATATCATAGGCAACAAAGCAGTGTTTGTTTTCGGTGAAATCATGAAATTCTATCAAAGATGTCTGTGTTCACCCGTGTTACGAAACAAGTTGGTTGTGATAGGAATGGCACATCTCATGTTAGGGTGGAGAGCTTAGATGAAGTTAGGATCAATTACGTCGCACAACCACGCCGTTAAGGTACTGTGATGGTTGCGACATCAGAAACTATCGATTCAGATGTCGTGGCAAATGTAAAACCTTGAGAAATTTGCCTTCTAGACACGGAATTGAGCTAGTTTTTTTCATGACTATAGAACTATAGGCCTCACCTGAGGGAACCCAAATTGGCAAAAGTGGGTCCCTAGAGATTTTTCTAAAAATAACTTATCATAGGCAACAAAGCTGCGTCTGTTTCCACGAAATAATGTAATTCCATCAAAGATGTCTGGCTCCACCCTTGTTGTGAAATGAGTTGGTTGTGATAGGAATGGTAGATCTCATGCTAGGGTGGAGAGCTCTAATGAAGTTAGTATCAACTACATCACACAACCACACAGTTAATGTTCCATGATGGCCGTGACACCGGGAACTGCCGATACATATGTCGTGGCAAATGTAGAACCTTGAGAACTTTGCCTTCCAGACATGGAATCAAGCTAGTTTTTTACACGGCTGTATGCCCTACATCGATGAAGAAACCAGATTCCCCCTTCTCTTCAATTTTGCCGATGATACCTTGAATAAGGATGATGAACTTTTGATGGTCATCATTACTCCCCGGGCATTCCTAGTGAATACATTCGGCAGTGGGAAAAACACCAACATCACCTATGAATTCTACAATCCATCGGCAGTATCACGTCAATTGGCCTTCGAATAACTGCCAATTAAACTTTGTTTTGCCGATGTGATTAAACCGAGAGAAATAATCACTAGCGGAACGGACTGGAGCAGGGTAGTGTGACTCTCTCCTAATGTCGATGCTACAGATGTTGATCTATCCACCTGGATGCCAGCCTCTTTTATCACTGAATCATATAAGCTATGGTGGCAAGAGTGGAAGGGACAATTATTTGCAACATCCGTTCATACATATCAGCATATGATTGACCCTGAGCATGTCATTCCTGATGACGCAGTAAGTTTTTTTTAACACCCTTCTTCTCTCTTTTTTTTCTCTTTTATTTATCGGCAACTAACTTTCTTGTGATAGGTCGATGACCCAGTACCATCCATAAGCAGGAGTGGGAGACCCTTTGACCTTCGACCTATCTCCCCAATATCACCAATCAGCTACAATGCCCCTACCCTGGCTGCTCTAACTCATCAGAGAACCCATGCCAAGAAAATCACTACGAAGCCAAAACTGGCTAGAGCCACTCCATCGGCTGTCACTGCAACCCTGATAAAAGCGTTCAAGGTAACAACCCTGTTTATTCCAACTCATGCCGATCTCAGACTGTACTAACATTAATTTTCAGGATGTAAGAACTACTGCTGGATCATCATCGGCAACTCCTCTGGCATCAAGCACTACCATCTCTGACAAACCTTCAAAGGTATTCCTTCAACTTTACATTTAATCTGTTAAATATCATATCTTACACCCGTTTTGCAGCAACAAATGGGTACATCGACAAGTGTACCAGATGTCCAACCTTCACAACCAACAAGTGTCGATGCCCCCCAGCCAACCATTGCTGAGGCCCAAACAAAGCGCAAAGCTTCAATAGATACTGAGGCACAGCCAAAACGGCAGAAGTTCATACCGATCCCAACATCTGATCTAGCACCTCTGAGCCAACCAGAATCAGCCGATGCCACTAAGCAAGGAGTCGATCCTCCTGCACAGGGCACGTCATCAGCCATCATATCCCAAGGGCTAAGTACCGATGAGACCATAGAGGAATTGCCATCAATCCTAGCACCAGTTAATCCTAAAGCTGAAAATATCCCATTGGCAAGCCCAGCCGATCCTCCACATGGCACACTCTAGGCTGCTTCTTCCAGTCAAAGATAAGAAATTGCCTTGAAACAAGTAAGCCGACTGACCTAGCCGATTTATAATATTCATACTTGTCCTTAACTGACCCCTTTTCTTCTTTTAGGAACAAGACTCTCCAAATAGTTTATTCTCCTTTGCCATCGATGTTTCTGATGATGACGGAGAGGAAGCAAGCTCTTGCACTGGGGATAATATCGGTAGAAATCAAGTCCAAGCTGGAGGCTCTTCTGAACTTGCTGTAGCAAGACACCGCCTAGTTGGTAGATGATTTGGATCCTGCAAAAGCGATCTTCAAAACAATCCATGGCCAGGTCCCTGCCGATATCGAAGAGGCACTCTTCCCAGCAGCCCACTTAGAAAGCTGACAACTCCAATATCAAAGGGTTGCTCAATGTATTGCTGATAGAGCCGCTCAGGCTCAGCTTAAAGAAGAGATGCTACAACTGAAATAGATCGCTGATGAGAAGCATAAGAACATCAGTAGTTTGCAGACTTTGGGTGCCGAACTTAAGCAGAAAATCTCGGCCTTATCAGCAAAGAGAATGACTCTTCTGGCTGAACTGAAAGAAGTCAAGGCAGCTCTAACTCATGCCAGGAAGGAAGAAAGCCAGTTACCCGATGCTATCAAGGCTCTTCAGCAAGAAAGAGATATCCAAGCTCACAAAGCCCTAGCAATGAAGAAAAAACTTAAGCCAGTGGAGGGTGCTGTCGATGAAGATATCAAAGAGATAAAGGAAGCCGATCAGATTCACCTACGTGCGATATCGACCATCCAATTTTTACTAAATTTGTAAATCCTGTTTATTGCATCGGCGCTCTATGAAATACTGATACCCTTGTATGATTCTAGCCGATAGGACTGCTATTGGTACTTATGCTTTTATGCATCCATCTAGATACTAGGGTAATATTTCTTTAAATATTTTCTGTTTAATGCTCTGGGAAATACAACCCCTTCGAGAGTTTCTAGAATATATGCATTGCCAGGAATGGATTGGCTTATCCGATATGGACCCTTCCAATTAGGAGACCACTTGCCAAACTTTGAACTTTTAGTCACAATCGGTAAAATCAATTTCCAAACCAGATCTCCATCGACAAACTCCTTTACCTTCACCTTCTTGTCATACCATCTGGCTACCCTTTTCTTATTTTCTTCGATGCTAACTAAAGCCCTCAACCGATGACCTGCCACGTCTTCTAACTCGTCCTTCATAAGAGTATCATAGTCATCGGCTGTTAGTTGATCTTGAAAAAATATTTGCCTAGAGCCAGTTTTAATTTCCCAAGGCAATACTATGTCATGTCCATATACTAACTGATAAGGCGTTACTTTGATTGCACCATGACATGCCATCTGATATGACCACAGGGCCTCATTCAATACCGTATGCCACCGCTTAGGATTTTCTTTAATATTGCGCTTAATGAGTTTGATAATTCCTTTGTTAGAAGCCTCAGCCTGACCATTAGCTTGAGCATAATAGGGAGAAGAATTCAAAACTTTAATCCCCATACCAACAACAAACTCATCAAATTCTCCCAATGTAAACATAGTACCCTGATCGGTAGTGATAGTTTGAGGAATACCAAATCGGTAAACAATATGCTCTTTCACAAAATCGATCATACTAGCCGGTGTCACCTTTTTCAAAGGAATTGCTTCAACCCATTTTATGAAATAATCGGTAGCAACAAGAATAAATTTATGTCCATTGCTCGATGGTGGATAAATCTGACCGATGAGATCGATAGCCCATCCCCGGAACGGCCAAGGTTTTATTATAGGATTCATAGCTGATGCAGGCACTCTTTGAATATTACTGAACTTCTGACACCCCTGACATCCTTTAAAATATTCAAATCAATCTTCAAGAATAGTCTATAACACCCTAAAATTTTGAAAAGAAGAAAAGTAGGAGAAATATGATTTTTGTATATTTTTGTGAGCATGCAAATTTAGGATAATAATAATTTTTATAAATTTAAAATCAAATATAATGGTAGAAACATGATTGAGCATTCATGCTGTTGCATTTGAAATTTTGTATTGAGTGGTTTGAATCAAATTCAAAATGGATTTCAAAATCTTTTGGAAAATGGTTTTGAAAAACTAGAAAAAGAAAAAAAAAGGGAAATCAGTTTCATTCGGAATTCGGCCCGCTTCTTCCGCAGCCCAGCGCACGTGGCCCGCCGCTTTTCCCCGCGTCCGCCTCGGCCTGCCTCCCCGTGCGTGGCCCGCCTTTCCCCTGCGCCCGCCTCCGGTTCCTGGGCCGAGTCCACGCCACGGCCAGCCAGCCTGTCTTCGCGCGCGCGTGGCCGCGTCCCGCACCCGAGCCGCTGACGATCCGGTCCCACCCATCAACGACCGCCTCCCCTTTCCTTTCTCCTTCCTCCGGTTCCTTCCAACCGTGAGCGCCGCCTTCCTCTCTCCATCGGATATGGGAGATCCGAATCCCCCTCCGTATCCTTCCCTTTCCATTTTTCGTGATGCCTACAGGCTATAAAACGAGACCCCCGCACCTCTCCGCCCTCATCTCGTCTTTTTGTAGCCGCTTTGGGGCTCGGGAGCTAGGTCACCGCGAGCACGAGCTTCACCGTCCGCCATCTCAAGCCGCACGTCTTCCTCGCTTCGTTCTCGGCCTCGATTTTGCTCTAGGTAAGGTCGCGTTGAAGTTATCTACCTGCCGGTACCTTTGCTTTGCGATTTCGTGCACCGTAGAGCGAGTTAGGCTACTCCCGCCATGGCGCCGCCGTGGGAGGTCGCCGTCGGGACCAAATCCGGCCGGAGCGCCGCCGGCTCCCTCTCCGATCCCATCCGAGCCGTTCACTTTAGATCCAACGGCTGAGAATAGCCGATACCGGTTCGTTCGTAATTTTGTAAAGGAAACCCTGAGTTTTTAGTATATCAACCCGCAGTCCTAAAACGTAAAGCTCAGAGTATGCTTTGATCGGTTGAAAACGTATTTCGTTCCGGTAAATGAAAAATACGTTTTCTGATATTTACAGTTTTGCCACTAATCTTGTTTTAGTCGTAGAATCTCCGTTTTAACTCCGATTTGATCCATTCAAATTGCGTTAGATTCATATTTGCGAGATCTACATGATGATAGAACTGTACAGTAGGTTTGATATAATTTATTTTCGAGTTTTTAATTAAAGTATTTATTTTTCTATAGGAAATCTTTGGAAATTCATAACTTTGTCGTTTTAGCTCCGATTTTCGTGATCTTCGCGTCTGTGTGATCCTAGCGAGTTGTAGATTTGTTTTAAAGACTTTTTATCTTATTTTCTTACTGTTGGTGTATTGTTCTAATTATAGTCTTGTTTGTCTAT
This sequence comes from Saccharum officinarum, assembly GCA_020631735.1. Lineage (NCBI taxonomy): Eukaryota > Viridiplantae > Streptophyta > Magnoliopsida > Poales > Poaceae > Saccharum > Saccharum officinarum. Next base: position 3,528,208 of record CM036189.1, on the reverse strand, counting down.
GCATGATTGTTCTGGATGAATGTTGTTGCTATTGTTGAATCGAGTCTAGTCGGTGAGATTTACGTGGAGATTCAAGAAGCTATTAATTGAAGATTTGGATCAAAAGAAAGATCTTGATTTAAGGCAAGTATAGCATGGGATTATCCTTGTTTCCTATTCACCTTTAATATACTTAATTCATGTGCATGTGTCTACCTTGTTACCCCTAAGGATATCCTAGTTTTTGTATATTGTACCTTGACACCCATGGAACATTGCATTGGGTAGTATTATGCTAGCGCTCAAGATAAATAACCATGATCTGTAACTTGACTAATGGTATATGCAATAAACGTTTAAAAGATGCTTTATAGAAACATGGCTCAAGGGGCTAGAGCATATTTGGTTATTTTTATGGTGCTCTAGTTTCTCTCCATAAGGACTTATCTGTAAGCGAAAATCCGGGACTTACAGTACAACTGTGAGTTCTAAAATGGCTCTGGCTTTAGCTCAGTATGAGGACCTTTTCTAGCTTGTTAGAGGTATTCCTTTATGGCGTAAGAATGGCTTGACGAATCGGGTATAGTGCGGCCTCTGTCCTCATGTGTATAGGCTGCGTGTTATTGTGCCATCATGAAGGGGGGCTCTACATCTGTTTGCCGAGTGAAATCTAATGGCCCTAACTTGTTAGACGAACCTTTGAAAGGCTTCATAGTGTTTCCCTGCCTGCTCACCTTGGAAGTGTTTTGGGAGTCGCGATCCCAGGCATATGGGTAAACATGACTCGCAGTGAAAGTGTACAACCTCTGCAGAGTGTAAAACTGTTATAACAGCCGTGCTCACGGTCACGAGTGGCCTTGGACCCTTACAGAATAAATGATGAACACTGATGATAATGATAACACTGATGATATTGATGTTCACTAATGATTATTGTTTCTTGCTATACATTATTCTCGTATACATGATCATGAGGTTATTTGGGCTTATGGTAAACTTGTTGCTACTCAATTGCTAAAAGATGACTTAATAAAAGCTATCGCAGTAAACCTGTGTCAAACCTTTTTGAGCCTCATGAACCCCATGTTATATTTGTTGAGTTCGACATGGACTCACTCTTGCTATTTCCCACATCTCAGGAAGGGTACCAGATTTCTAGATTCTGGAATTGTTAGGCTTGTGATCAACCAGTTAGTTTGATCCTGGAGTGAGGTCTACACCCGGTGTTCAGAGTTGTTTTTTTTTGCTGTGTTATTCTCTAAGGTATAATTTATACTATTGAGTTATATTTATTAAGCATTTGTCTCTTGGTATTACATTTATCTGCGGCTATATGTGAGATTTGACTCCTTTATTTCACATATAGTGTATATCTGGTTTTGTCCTTAAAACCGGGTGTGACAGAGTGGTATCAGAGCAATGCTGACTGTAGGACGCAAGCCTAGTTAGAACTGGACGTTTAGCATGTTCTCATTGTTGCCTATTTCTTGCTTCTCTTTAACTTTGTTATTTTCTCAAAGTTATGCTTAATTCTATCCCCGTTCTGTTATAAAAACCTTGTCTCTATTTTGAACCTTTTCTCCTTGTCTATTAGACGGCTCGTGACGAGAAGACTATGGATTTCAGAGGTTAAGAGGACTGAATTGTGTCGCTCTTGCTCACTTTTGACAAGAAACCATTAGCGATGCAAAACCAATTACTAGAAGAAATGGCTCAACATGGGAATTCTCAACGATGCTTATCTCAAGGTCAAGCCAACATATCCAAGGGGTCAGAGAAGATACAAGTAGTAGAAGCTTGGAAGAATATGAAATCCAATAAAGATGTTGATAGTAAGGCATTTGGAGAGCAGGAACAATGTCACTGCTGTAAGCATTATGGTTTTCCCTGTCTTCGAAACGAGTCTAATAAGGGGAAAGTCAAGGTGGATCCAAATTTTGTGATCAACATGGACAAGAAGAGAAAGGCAATCTCATTAGAACCACTTGTGGAAAGCAATCAGCAAGCGAGTTATACTACATTGTCACATGCAGCCCTGATCCCCTGTCAAACAAATCCAAACCCTGAAGAGTTAGAAGCCCCTCCCGCTAAAACTACTCCCCATGAAGTAGTCATAGATGGGTGGACAATTACCTATAAGGAGTATCAACCCCGAAAGGCCAAACAAGCTAGGAAACAAGCCAAAGGGACGAAGGTGAACTTTTATGGCCAGCAAGATAGCAGCATACCAAACAACAGTTCCTTGGAGTATGACATCACAAAAGATCTAGCTAAGAGAAAGTGTTATCATTGCCAGCAGGAAGGACATTATATCAAATCTTGCCCACAGAAGAATCAACAACAGCAAGACCCAGGACAGGATGTCCAAAAGGAGCATGTGCAGGGAAATAAATTAAAGAGAAATTACATCCATGGAAGGTTGAAACATGTGGATATTTCCACCATTCCTGGAGCTAAGGAGGTCGTGTTTGGATCAATTCCAGTAAGTTCAGAAAATGCCAAGGTTTTGTTTGACCCCAGTGCCTCACATTCGTTCATATCTAGACAATATGTAAAAGATCATAACATACTTATGCTTCCAAGGGGGAAAACAGTGATGATTAAAACTCCAAGAGGTGAAATAAAGGCAGACCGCGTATGCCCAAAAGTTAGTCTTGACATAAAGGGGGTAAATTTTAAGGTAAACCTCATTGTTTTGGAATTAATGGGCATTGATGTTATCCTTGGAATAGACTGGTTATCTACTTGTAAAGGAGTGATTGAGTATGCCCAATGTTCAGTGTTTCTAACTACACTTTTAGGAGAAAGGATTGAGTATGAGGGTATTAAATCTACACCGGAGGGATACCAGGTTGACCCATCTTAAGGTATGAGTTATAAGAATGGTAAAGAGGGATGCAGAGATTCAGATGTCCATATAAAGCAATAAGGAATGTAAGAGACGTTATCTACTCTGGATGCTGCTACAATCACACCATGTTTAAGGAATAGGAGTTATGTCCCGTGTAATAAAACTGTTAGTAGCCAAGTTGAGTCGTCTTAATGTGTGGCTAATGAACATTTAAGTGTTTAGTTGCTTTGTGCTTATGTTTATGCTTGAGTTGGAATTTTGTAATGAGTGGAATGATCTCGTGGGCTTTGACCATGATTTCATTTAGTTTATATGTATAAGGTATAAGGATTAATGAAATAAATAGCTGGGTTTTAGTTATCTCCTGCTTTCTATATCTTGTCTTTCGGAGCAGCCTGTCTTTATCAACTTATATCTTTGTTCTTGAAAGACCAAAAATCATGAGAAAATTCTGGACAAGAGTGGACTTCAACATCATCTCTAAATGCAAGAACTACCCTCATAGCTATTTTGGATTGGGAGATACAAAAATCACAAGACGATGCAACTGTGCTGTCTGAAACCTGGAACAGAATCTGTTATGTGTTGTTTTCGGTCAAGTTAGCTGCAGAATCTGGAAGTGTGTTCTATAAGTAAGTTGCAGAGAATTTTATAAGCTTTCCATCGGTGTAAACTACAGCTTCATTGGATTAACAAAATGAGAGTTACAGCTGTTTTACTGCACTGCTGATTTTCTGCTCGTGAGAAATTTCAGATTTCTTGTTCTTACCCATACACAGGAGTATCATTGGGATGTCAGAACACTTTTTAGCTCATCTAGAAGAAGGGTTCAAGCTACCCTATTTGGTGTCCCTTATTTTAAGGGGGTAGCCAATGTAAAGAAGGATTATTAAGATTGAACTCTTTAGTTGGAAGTATTGGTTAGTCTCCATGATTGAGTTGCCACTCTTGAGCAAAAATGTCCTGTGAACAAGGTTGATAATTTTGTGTCCATGGAGACGAGAGTTGTCCCTTTGGATAGTTCATGATTATGATCATCTATACTTGCTCGTGTTGCTGATGTTGGTCACTTGATGACAGGAAGTGTAGTGTCTCATGACTCAGGAGCCCTATATGACGTCTCACACTAATATGTGGAAAAAGATTGATGTTTCTGCCATTGAAGGATGTTATGGGTATGATGAAGCCGAGCACTATCAAAATAACAATGTTGAAGAGCAAGTTGGGAGTGAACTAAGTCAGAATCCACAACAACGAAAGTGAAAAAGGAAAGCCCATAAGAAGCCTGCTCAAGGAAGCAAAGCGCAGCAAAACTATGTCAATGGAAGACTGAGCAATGTGGATATGGATAAAGTTCATGGAGTTACCAATGTGGTGGGAGGTTATATTCAAGTAAGCTCAGTACAAGTTTTTGCTTTATTTGACCCTAGTGCTTCGCATTCTTTCATTTCCGCCGACATGGAAGAAACGTGCAAGATGGTGAAGTGTCCAATGAGGAGGCCTTTGCTAGTTCAAACTCCAGTGGGAGAAATGCAGGCAGATCAGATATGCCTGAATGTCAGTCTTGTCATAAACAAGGAAAAACTTCACCGCAACACTCATTGTGTTGGAGTCACTTAAAATTCACGTGGTTCATGGTAATGGATGGCTCTGTGCACACAAAGGAGTGATTTATAGTACTCGGTGCACCATGCTTTTAACAACACCGTCAAGGAAAAGAATTGAGTATCAAGGTGGTCGACTTTTACCTAAGGGAGATGAGAATGATCAATTAGAAGATAGGTACACCAAGGATAGCAAAGTGGACCATGAGTTTACTGAAGTCATAGCAGAGGAACAAATAACTTTGGAGGAGCTCAATAGGAGAGATGATCATGTTTAGGCAGATTAGTCAGTCGGGATATGAGAAACTATCTCATGACTCTGCACGAAAGAGTAATTTGGAAAATGAGGATCAAATAAAGACAAAGTGTCATTATCTCTTTTGTCATCATCTTCCGAATCTCGGGACGAGATTCATCTTAAGGGCGGTAGAATTGTAACACCCTAAAATTTTGAAAAGAAGAAAAGTAGGAGAAATATGATTTTTGTATATTTTTGTGAGCATGCAAATTTAGGATAATAATAATTTTTATAAATTTAAAATCAAATATAATGGTAGAAACATGATTGAGCATTCATGCTGCTGCATTTGAAATTTTGTATTGAGTGGTTTGAATCAAATTCGAAATGGATTTCAAAATCTTTTGGAAAATGGTTTTGAAAAACTAGAAAAAGAAAAAAAAAAGGGAAATCAGTTTCATTCGGAATTCGGCCCGCTTCTTCCACAGCCCAGCGCACGTGGCCCGCCGCTTTTCCCCGCGTCCGCCTCGGCCTGCCTCCCCGTGCGCGGCCCGCCTTTCCCCTGCGCCCGCCTCTGGTTCCTAGGCCGAGTCCACGCCACGGCCAGCCGGCCTGTCTTCGCGCGCGCGTGGCCGCGTCCCGCACCCGAGCCGCTGACGATCCGGTCCCACCCGTCAGCGACCGCCTCCCCTTTCCTTTCTCCTTCCTCCGGTTCCTTCCAACCGTGAGCGTCGCCTTCCTCCCTCCATCGGATATGGGAGATCCGAATCCCCCTCCGTATCCTTCCCTTTCCATTTTTCGTGATGCCTACAGGCTATAAAACGAGACCCCCGCACCTCTCCGCCCTCATCTCGTCTTTTTGTAGCCGCTTTGGTGCTCGGGAGCTAGGTCACCGCGAGCATGAGCTTCACCGTCCGCCATCTCAAGCCGCACGTCTTCCTCGCTTCGTTCTCAGCCTCGATTTTGCTCTAGGTAAGGTCGCGTTGAAGTTATCTACCTGCCGGTACCTTTGCTTTGCGATTTCGTGCACCATAGAGCGAGTTAGGCTACTCCAGCCATGGCGCCGCCGCGGGAGGTCGCCGTCGGGACCAAATCCGGCCGGAGCGCCGCCGGCTCCCTCTCCGATCCCATCCGAGCCGTTCACTTTAGATCCAACGGCTGAGAATAGCCGATACCGGTTCGTTCGTAATTTTGTAAAGGAAACCCTGAGTTTTTAGTATATCAACCCGCAGTCCTAAAACGTAAAGCTCAGAGTACGCTTTGATCGGTTGAAAACGTATTTCGTTTCGGTAAATGAAAAATACGTTTTCTGATATTTACAGTTTTGCCACTAATCTTGTTTTAGTCGTAGAATCTCCGTTTTAACTCCGATTTGATCCATTCAAATTGCGTTAGATTCATATTTGCGAGCTCTACATGATGATAGAACTGTACAGTAGGTTTGAGATAATTTATTTTCGAGTTTTTAATTAAAGTATTTATTTTTCTATAGGAAATCTTTGGAAATTCATAACTTTGTCGTTTTAGCTCCGATTTTCGTGATCTTCGCGTCTGTGTGATCCTAGCGAGTTGTAGATTCGTTTTAAAGACTTTTTATCTTATTTTCTTACTGTTGGTGTATTGTTCTAATTATAGTCTTGTTTGTCTATGCATGATTGTTCTGGATGAATGTTGTTGCTATTGTTGAATCGAGTCTAGTCGGTGAGATTTACGTGGAGATTCAAGAAGCTATTAATTGAAGATTTGGATCAAAAGAAAGATCTTGATTTAAGGCAAGTATAGCATGGGATTATCCTTGTTTCCTATTCACCTTTAATATACTTAATTCATGTGCATGTGTCTACCTTGTTACCCCTAAGGATATCCTAGTTTTTGTATATTGTACCTTGACACCCATGGAACATTGCATTGGGTAGTATTATGCTAGCGCTCAAGATAAATAACCATGATCTGTAACTTGACTAATGGTATATGCAATAAACGTTTAAAAGATGCTTTATAGAAACATGGCTCAAGGGGGCTAGAGCATATTTGGTTATTTTTATGGTGCTCTAGTTTCTCTCCATAAGGACTTATCTGTAAGCGAAAATCTAGGACTTACAGTACAACTATGAGGGCTAAAATGGCTCTGGCTTTAGCTCAGTATGAGGACCTTTTCTAGCTTGTTAGAGGTATTCCTTTATGGCGTAAGAATGGCTTGACGAATCGGGTATAGTGCGGCCTCTGTCCTCATGTGTATAGGCTGCGTGTTATTGTGCCATCAGGAAGGGGGGCTCTACATCTGTTTGCCGAGTGAAATCTAATGGTCCTAACTTGTTAGACGAACCTTTGAAAGGCTTCATAGTGTTTCCCTGCCTGCTCACCTTGGAAGTGTTTTGGGAGTCGTGATCCCGGGCATATGGGTAAACATGACTCGCAGTGAAAGTGTACAACCTCTGCAGAGTGTAAAACTGTTATAACAGTCGTGCTCACGGTCACGAGTGGCCTTGGACCCTTACAGAATAAATGATGAACACTGATGATAATGATAACACTGATGATATTGATGTTCACTAATGATTATTGTTTCTTGCTATACATTATTCTCGTATACATGATCATGAGGTTATTTGGGCTTATGGTAAACTTGTTGCTACTCAATTGCTAAAAGATGACTTAATAAAAGCTATCGCAGTAAACCTGTGTCAAACCTTTTTGAGCCTCATGAACCCCATGTTATATTTGTTGAGTTCGACATGGACTCACTCTTGCTATTTCCCACATCTCAGGAAGGGTACCAGATTTCTAGGTTCTAGAATTGTTAGGCTTGTGATCAACCAGTTAGTTTGATCCTGGAGTGAGGTCTACACCCGGTGTTCAGAGTTGTTTTTTTTTTCCGCTGTGTTATTCTCTAAGGTATAATTTATACTATTGAGTTATATTTATTAAGCATTTCTCTCTTGGTATTACATTTATCTGCGGCTATATGTGAGATTTGACTCCTTTATTTCACATATAGTGTATATCTGGTTTTGTCCTTAAAACCGGGTGTGACAGAGTCGGCCAATAATATCCATTTCTTCTGATCATCCACTTCATCTTGAAAGTTGATTGATGTGCCCCACACACTCCTTCATGAATTTCACCCATCAAACTTTTCGATTCATCACCGCTAATACATCTGAGTAAAACTCCATCTATAGTTCGATAATATAATTCATCTTCGAGGAGCACATACTAAGTGGCCTGAAATCTTATACGTCTTTCAACCTTCTTAGATGGATCCTTTAAGTTGTCACACCCGGTTTTAAGGACAAAACCAGACATACACCATATGTGAAATAAAGAAGACAAATCTCACATATAGCCACAGATAAGTGTAATATCAAAAGACAAATGCTTAATATACATTACACAATAGTATAAAATATACCTTAATGAGCAACACAGCGGAAAGACAACTCCGAACACCGGGTGCAACCTTCACTCCAGGATCAAACTAACTGGTTGATCACAAGCCTAACAATTCCAGAATCTAACAGTTTGGTACCCTTCCTGAGATGTGGGGAAATAGCAAGAGTGAGTCCATGTCGAACTCAACAAATATAACATGGGGTTCATGAAGCTCAAAAGGTTTGACACGGGTTTACTGCAATAGCTTTTAGTGAGTCATCTTTTTAGCAATTGAGTAGCAACAAGTTTAACATAATCCCAAATAACCTCATGATCATGTAAACGAGAATAATGTATAGCAAGAAACAATAATCATTAGTGAACATCAATATCATCAGTGTTATCATTATCATCAGTGTTCATCATTTATTCTGTAAGGGTCCAAGGCCACTCGTGACCGTGAGCACGGCTGTTATAACAGTTTTACACTCTGCAGAGGTTGTACACTTTCACTGTGAGTCATGATTACCCATATGCCCGGGATCGCGACTCCCAAAACACTTCCAGGGTGAGCAGGCAAGGAATCACTATGAAGCCTTTCAAAGGTTCGTCTAACAAGTTAGGGCCGCTAGGTTTCCGGAGTCAGTCCGTGTGATACACCACGCAGGGATCCACAGTCTGCTCTACCCCATTTGCGCCACAAGGGTAACCTCTAACAAGCTAGAAAAAGTCCTCATACTGAGCTAAAGCCAGAGCCATATAGCCCTCACAGTTGTACTGTAAGTCCCGGATGTTCGCTTACAGATAAGTCCTTAGGGAGAGAAAAACTAGAGCACCATAAAAACAACCAAATATGCTCTAGCCCTCTTGAACCATATTGCTTTAGAGCATCATTTAAACGTTTATTGCATATATCATTAGTCAAGTTACAGATCATGGTTATTTATCTTGAACGCTAGCATAATACTACCCAATGCAATGTCCCATGGGTGTCAAGGTACAAGATACAAAAGCTAGGGTATCCTTAATGGTAACAAGGTAGACACATGCACATGAATTAAGTATATTAAAGATGAATAGGAAACAAGGATAATCCCATGCTATACTTGCCTTAAACACCGATCCTTCGGTAAGCTTTAATCTTCAACGTTCTTCTTCTTCTTCTTCTTGATAACCACGTATATCTCATCGACTAGACAAGATCATAAAAGCACCACACAAGCATCCATTCAATCATACACGAAGCAAACAATAGAAATAAATTAGAACAGTACACCAAACATATGAAACAAAATGTGAAAAGGTTTTAAAGATGTTCTAGGCATTGCTACGAACACACAGGCGCGAAAAGCACACTAATCAGAGCTACGGTTGAAAAGATACATCTACCGAAAAATCTGCTCATGGAAGAAAATATAAAACTATTTAGCTTCATGAGTTTTAATTATATAATAACATATATAAAATATTTTATAAATACTATATACGGAATTAAGTCAAATTTAGATTCAAATTATGAAACTAAAGTAAAATAAATCATATTTTATTTACAAAACTCAGTTGCATAATTATTAATCAAGATATGACTTTAACCATAAAATTTCAGAATTAGTAATATGATAAACACTGTCACTAACGCGTAGATCTCGTTGCTATGAATCTAACGCAACTTGAATGAACTAAAACGTAGAAGATATGATTTAAACAAGATTTACTTTATTAAAGTAATAGATTAAATCTTACGTTGGAACTTAAAGATAGAAAACCTAACCAACAGTAACACTAACAGTATAACAAGTTTGTAAAACTCTTCTACACGTTACTACGATCACATAGACATAAAGATCACGAAATTTGGATTTAAAACGTAAAAATTATGAATTTTCTAAGATTTCCTATAGATAAATAATTACTTTAATATAAACTCGAAAATAAATTATCGCAAACCTACTGTACAGTTCTATCATCATGTAGAGCTCTCAAATACAAATCTAACGCAATTTGAATGGATCAAATCGGAGTTAAAACGGATAATTTATGACTAAAACAATCTCAGTGGCAAAACTGTAAATATCAGAAAACGTATTTTTCAATTACCGAGACGAATTACGTTTTCATTTAATCAAAACGTATTTTCGGAAGTTTATACAATCAAAATACGCTTTACAGAATAGAAAACGTAAACTGAAAATGCGCTTTGGACTGCGGGTTTACAACTTAAATCTTACAGGGACTCTTTAGCAAAATCTCCGGCCGAAGGGGTATCTTTAAATAACGGCCGTCCGATTTAAAATGAACGGTGCAGATCGGATCGGGGAGAAGGCCGGCGGCGCTCCGGCCGGAATCGAACCCGACGGCGACCTCCCGCGGCGGCGCCATGGCCGGAGACGGCTAACTAGCGCTACAAGGCACGAGCTTGCGAAAGAAAAACACCAGCGGGTAGAGAACACAAATGCGAACTCACCACGAGCGAAAACGAAGTCGATGGTGGACCGAGGAAGGCGTGCGGCTCGGGGAGGCGGACGGTGGAGGCGGCGGTTCGAGCAATGTCGTCCCGGGGTATTAGGGCTGCGATTTGTGGACGAATATGGAGCGGGAAGGTACGGCGGCCCCGATTTTATAGCCCGGAGCGGCGCTAAGAAAGGAAGGGGGAGGATACGGAGAGGGATTCGACGTCGGCAAGAAAGGAAAGAGAAGCCGGCGTTCGGCGTGGGGAAGAAGATGAAGGTGAAGCCACTGACGAGTGGGCCCCGGATGTCAGCGTTACGCCGGGAAAGGAAAGCGCGCGCGCGTCGAATTGGGCCAGCAGCCGCGACTGGGCTCGGCCCATGACTGAAGCGGGGAGCGGGGAAAGGCGGGCTGCGCGCGAAGTGGGCCGGCCGAGGTGGGGCGCTGGCGGGCCTTTTGGCTGGACCGGGCTGAAAACCGAAGAAAATGATTCTCCTTTTCTTTTTCTTTTTCAAACTTTTCAAAGCCAAATTTCAAAGAATTTTCAAATCCAAATTTGAATTTGATCAAACCACTCATCTCAAAAATTTAAATGCAACAGCATGAGTGCACAAACATGTTTCTACTCTTATATTTGATTTTAAATTTATAAAAATTATTCTTATCCTAAATTTGCATGCTCACAAAAATATATAAAAATCATATTTTTCCTATTTTTCATTTTTTTCAAAATTTCAGGGTGTTACAATTCTACCCCCTTAAGATGAATCTCGTCCCGAGATTCGGAAGATGATGACAAAAGAGATAATGTCACTTTGTCTTTATTTGATCCTCATTTTTTTCAAATTACTCTTTCGTTCAGAATCATAAGACAGTTTCTCATATCCTGACTAACTAATCTGCCTAAGCATAATCATCTCTTCTATTGAGCTCCTCCAAAGTTATTTGTTCCTCTGCTATGACTTCAGTAAACTCATGGTCCACTTTGCTATTCTCGGTGTACCTATCTTCTAATTGATCATTCTCGTCTTCCTCAGGTAAAAATCGACCACCTTGATACTCAATTATTTTCCCTGACGGTGTTGTTAAGAGCATTGTGCACCGAGTACCATGAATCACTCCTTTGTGTGCACAGAGCCATCCATTACCAAGAACCACACGAATTTTAAGTGACTCCAACACAATGAGTGTCGCGGTGAAGTTTTCCTTGTTTATGACAAGACTGACATTCGGGCATATCTGATCTGCCTGCATTTCACCCACTGGGGTTTGAACTAGCAAAGGCCTCCTCATTGGACACTTCACCATCTTGCACGTCTTTACCATGTCGGCGGAAATGAAAGAATGCGAAGCACTAGGGTCAAATAAAGCAAAAACTTGTACTGAGCTTACTTGAATATAGCCTCCCACTACTTTGGTAACTCCATGAATTTTATCCATATCCACATTGCTCAGTCTTCCATTGACATAGTTTTGCTGCGCTTGGCTTCCTTGAGCAGGCTTCTTATGGGCTTTCCTTTTTCGCTTTCGTTGTTGTGGATTCTGACTTAGTTCAGTCCCAACTTGCTCTTCAACATTGTTGTTTTGATAGTGCTCGGCTTCATCATACCCATAACATCCTTCAATGGCAGAAACATCAGTCTTTTTCCGCATATCAGTGCGAAACGTCATATAGGGCTCCTGAGTCATGAGACACTACACTTCCTGTCATCAAGTGACCAACATCAGCAACACGAGCAAGTATAGATGATCATAATCATGAACTATCCAAAAGGACAACTCTTGTCTCCATGGATCCAAAATTATCAACCTTGTTCACAGAATATTTTTGCTCAAAAGTGGCAACTCAATCATGGAGACTAACCAATACTTCCAACTAAAGAGTTCAATCTTAATAATCCTTCTTTACATTGGCTACCCCCTTAAAATAAGAGACACCAAATAGGGTAGCTTGAACCCTTCTTCTAGATGAGCTACTTAGCATAAAAGTATTCTGACATCCCAACAATACTCTTGTGCATGGGTAAGAACAAGAAATCTGAAATTTCGCACGAGCAGAAAATCAGCAGTGCAGTAAAACAGTTGTAACTCTCATTCTGTTAATCCAATGAAGCTGTAGTTTACACCGATGGAAAACTTATAAAATTCTCTGCATCTTTCTTATAGAACACACTTCCAGATTCTGCAGCTAACTTGACCGAAAACAACACATAACAGATTCTGTTCCAGGTTTCAGACAGCACAGTTGCATCGTCTTGTGATTTTTGTATCTCCCAATCCAAAATAGCTATGAGGGTAGTTCTTACATTTAGAGAGAGATGTTGAAGTCCACTCTTGTCCAGAATTCTCTCATGATTTTTAGTCTTTCAAGAACAAAGATATAAGTTGATAAAGACAGGCTGCTCTGAAAGACTAGATATAGAAAGCAGGAGATAACCAAAACCCAGCTATTTATTTCATTAATCCTTATACCTTATACATATAAACTAAATGAAATCATGGTCAAAACCCACGAGATCATTCCACTCATTACAAAATTCCAACTCAAGCATAAACATAAGCACAAAACAACTAAACACTTAAATGTTCATTAGCCACACATTAAGACGACTCAACTTGGCTACTAACGGTTTTATTACACGGGACATAACTCCTATTCCTTAAACATGGTGTGATTGTAGCAGTATCCAGAGTAGATAACGTCTCTTACATTCCTTATTGCTTTATATGGACATCTGAATCTCTGCATCCCTCTTTACCATTCTTATAACTCATACCTTAAGATGGGTCAACCTGGCATCCCTCAGGTATAGATTTAATACCCTCATACTTAATCCTTTCTCCTGAAAGTGTAGTTAGAAACACTGAATCATTGGGCATACTCAATCACTCCTTTACAAGTAGATAACCAGTCTATTCCAAGGATAACATCAATGCCCATTAATTCCAAAACAATGAGGTTTACCTTAAAATTTACCCCCTTTATGTCAAGACTAACTTTTGGGCATACGCGGTCTGCCTTTATTTCACCTCTTGGAGTTTCAACCATAACTGTTTTCCCCCTTGGAAGCATAAGTATGTTATGATCTTTTGCATATTGTCTAGATATGAACGAATGTGAGGCACTGGGGTCAAACAAAACCTTGGCATTTCCTGAACTTACTGGAATTGATCCAAACACGACCTCCTTAGCTCCAGGAATGGTGGAAATATCCACATGTTTCAACCTTCCATGGATGTAATTTCTCTTTAATTTATTTCCCTGCACATGCTCCTTTTGGACATCCTGTCCTGGGTCTCGCTGTTGTGGATTCTTCTGTGGGCAAGATTTGATATAATGTCCTTCCTGCTGGCAATGATAACACTTTCTCTTAGCTGAATCTTTTGTGATGTCATACTCCAAGGAACTGTTGTTTGGTATGCTGCTATCTTGCTGGCCATAAAAGTTCACCTTCGTCCCTTTGGCTTGTTTCCTAGCTTGTTTGGCCTTTCGAGGTTGATACTCCTTATAGGTAATTGTCCACCCATCTATGACTACTTCATGGGGAGTAGTTTTAGCGGAAGGGGCTTCTAACTCTTCAGGGTTTGGATTTGTTTGACAGGGGATCAGGGCTGCATGTGACAATGTAGTAGAACTCGCTTGCTGATTGCTTTCCACTAGTGGTTCTAATGAGATTACCTTTCTCTTCTTGTCCATGTTGATCTCAAAATTTGGATCCACCTTGACTTTCCCCTTATTAGACTCATTTCGAAGACAGGGAAAACCATAATGCTTACAGCAGTGACATTGTTCCTGCTCTCCAAATGCCTTATTATCAACATCTTTATTGGATTTCATATTCTTCCAAACTTCTACTACTTTTATCTTCTCTGACCCCTTGGATATGTTGGCTTGACCTTGAGACAAGCATCGTTGAGAATTCCCATGTTGAGCCATTTCTTCTAGTAATTGGTTTTGCATCGCTAATGGTTTCTTGTCAAAAGTGAGCAAGAGCAATACAATTCAGTCCTCTTAACCTCTGAAATCCATAGCCTTCTCGTCACGAGCCGTCTAATAGACAAGGAGAAAAAGATTCAAAATAGAGACAAGGTTTTTTTTTATAATAGAACGGGGATAGAATTAAGCATAACTTTGAGAAAATAACAAAGTTAAAGAGAAGCAAGAAATAGGCAACAATGAGAACATGCTAAACGTCCAGTTCTAACTAGGCTTGCGTCCTACAGTCAGCATTGCTCCGATACCAATCTGTCACACCCGGTTTTAAGGACAAAACCAGACATACACCATATGTGAAATAAAGAAGACAAATCTCACATATAGCCACAGATAAGTGTAATATCAAAAGACAAATGCTTAATATACATTACACAATAGTATAAAATATACCTTAATGAGCAACACAGCGGAAAGACAACTCCGAACACCGGGTGCAACCTTCACTCCAGGATCAAACTAACTGGTTGATCACAAGCCTAACAATTCCAGAATCTAACAGTTTGGTACCCTTCCTGAGATGTGGGGAAATAGCAAGAGTGAGTCCATGTCGAACTCAACAAATATAACATGGGGTTCATGAAGCTCAAAAGGTTTGACACGGGTTTACTGCAATAGCTTTTAGTGAGTCATCTTTTTAGCAATTGAGTAGCAACAAGTTTAACATAATCCCAAATAACCTCATGATCATGTAAACGAGAATAATGTATAGCAAGAAACAATAATCATTAGTGAACATCAATATCATCAGTGTTATCATTATCATCAGTGTTCATCATTTATTCTGTAAGGGTCCAAGGCCACTCGTGACCGTGAGCACGGCTGTTATAACAGTTTTACACTCTGCAGAGGTTGTACACTTTCACTGTGAGTCATGATTACCCATATGCCCGGGATCGCGACTCCCAAAACACTTCTAGGGTGAGCAGGCAAGGAATCACTATGAAGCCTTTCAAAGGTTCGTCTAACAAGTTAGGGCCGCTAGGTTTCCGGAGTCAGTCCGTGTGATACACCACGCAGGGATCCACAGTCTGCTCTACCCCATTTGCGCCACAAGGGTAACCTCTAACAAGCTAGAAAAAGTCCTCATACTGAGCTAAAGCCAGAGCCATATAGCCCTCACAGTTGTACTGTAAGTCCCGGATGTTCGCTTACAGATAAGTCCTTAGGGAGAGAAAAACTAGAGCACCATAAAAACAACCAAATATGCTCTAGCCCTCTTGAACCATATTGCTTTAGAGCATCATTTAAATGTTTATTGCATATATCATTAGTCAAGTTACAGATCATGGTTATTTATCTTGAACGCTAGCATAATACTACCCAATGCAATGTCCCATGGGTGTCAAGGTACAAGATACAAAAGCTAGGGTATCCTTAATGGTAACAAGGTAGACACATGCACATGAATTAAGTATATTAAAGATGAATAGGAAACAAGGATAATCCCATGCTATACTTGCCTTAAACACCGATCCTTCGGTAAGCTTTAATCTTCAACGTTCTTCTTCTTCTTCTTGATAACCACGTATATCTCACCGACTAGACAAGATCATAAAAGCACCACACAAGCATCCATTCAATCATACACGAAGCAAACAATAGAAATAAATTAGAACAGTACACCAAACATATGAAACAAAATGTGAAAAGGTTTTAAAGATGTTCTAGGCATTGCTACGAACACACAGGCGCGAAAAGCACACTAATCAGAGCTACGGTTGAAAAGATACATCTACCGAAAAATCTGCTCATGGAAGAAAATATAAAACTATTTAGCTTCATGAGTTTTAATTATATAATAACATATATAAAATATTTTATAAATACTATATACGGAATTAAGTCAAATTTAGATTCAAATTATGAAACTAAAGTAAAATAAATCATATTTTATTTACAAAACTCAGTTGCATAATTATTAATCAAGATATGACTTTAACCATAAAATTTCAGAATTAGTAATATGATAAACACTGTCACTAACGCGTAGATCTCGTTGCTATGAATCTAACGCAACTTGAATGAACTAAAACGGATCTAAAACGTAGAAGATATGATTTAAACAAGATTTACTTTATTAAAGTAATAGATTAAATCTTACGTTGGAACTTAAAGATAGAAAACCTAACCAATAGTAACACTAACAGTATAACAAGTTTGTAAAACTCTTCTACACGTTACTACGATCACATAGACATAAAGATCACGAAATTTGGATTTAAAACGTAAAAATTATGAATTTTCTAAGATTTCCTATAGATAAATAATTACTTTAATATAAACTCGAAAATAAATTATCGCAAACCTACTGTACAGTTCTATCATCATGTAGAGCTCTCAAATACAAATCTAACGCAATTTGAATGGATCAAATCGGAGTTAAAACGGATAATTTATGACTAAAACAATCTCAGTGGCAAAACTGTAAATATCAGAAAACGTATTTTTCAATTACCGAGACGAATTACGTTTTCATTTAATCAAAACGTATTTTCGGAAGTTTATACAATCAAAATACGCTTTACAGAATAGAAAACGTAAACTGAAAATGCGCTTTGGACTGCGGGTTTACAACTTAAATCTTACAGGGACTCTTTAGCAAAATCTCCGGCCGAAGGGGTATCTTTAAATAACGGCCGTCCGATTTAAAATGAACGGTGCAGATCGGATCGGGGAGAAGGCCGGCGGCGCTCCGGCCGGAATCGAACCCGACGGCGACCTCCCGCGGCGGCGCCATGGCCGGAGACGGCTAACTAGCGCTACAAGGCACGAGCTTGCGAAAGAAAAACACCAGCGGGTAGAGAACACAAATGCGAACTCACCACGAGCGAAAACGAAGTCGATGGTGGACCGAGGAAGGCGTGCGGCTCGGGGAGGCGGACGGTGGAGGCGGCGGTTCGAGCAATGTCGTCCCGGGGTATTAGGGCTGCGATTTGTGGACGAATATGGAGCGGGAAGGTACGGCGGCCCCGTTTTTATAGCCCGGAGCGGCGCTAAGAAAGGAAGGGGGAGGATACGGAGAGGGATTCGACGTCGGCAAGAAAGGAAAGAGAAGCCGGCGTTCGGCGTGGGGAAGAAGATGAAGGTGAAGCCGCTGACGAGTGGGCCCCAGATGTCAGCGTTACGCCGGGAAAGGAAAGCGCGCGCGCGTCAAATTGGGCCAGCAGCCGCGACTGGGCTCGGCCCATGACTGAAGCGGGGAGCGGGGAAAGGCGGGCTGCGCGCGAAGTGGGCCGGCCGAGGTGGGGCGCTGGCGGGCCTTTTGGCTGGACCGGGCTGAAAACCGAAGAAAATGATTCTCCTTTTCTTTTTCTTTTTCAAACTTTTCAAAGCCAAATTTCAAAGAATTTTCAAATCCAAATTTGAATTTGATCAAACCACTCATCTCAAAAATTTAAATGCAACAGCATGAGTGCACAAACATGTTTCTACTCTTATATTTGATTTTAAATTTATAAAAATTATTCTTATCCTAAATTTGCATGCTCACAAAAATATATAAAAATCATATTTTTCCTATTTTTCATTTTTTTCAAAATTTCAGGGTGTTACATAAGTAATCAACAATCTCCTTTCCCTAGTCATCGGTATCAACTACCGATGTTAGCACCTCCTGGATAGGCTGATACCCTGAAGCATACTGAGCTAGCCGATTAGCTTCTTCATTATGCAATCAAGAAATATGTTCAAGACAAAAATCTTTAAACTCTTTCAATAATTGCAAACATCTCTCATGATATGAAATCAAAACTTCACTTCGGCATTCATAAATCCTAGCTAATTGATTTATAACCAGCATAGAATCACCAAAGATTTCGACAGCATCGACACATATCTCCCTAAGCAATTCCAACCCTTTTATCAAAGCTTGATTGTTTGTCGATGTAGCAACAATCGGCAATAAAAACTCATACTTCCTTCCTTGAGGTGAAATCAACACAATGCCAATACCTGCTCCTTCACCACATATAGACCCATCGAAGAAAAGTGTCCAAGGAGCAACCTCAAGAGAGTCCACTGTACTGCAATGCTGAGTGACAAAATCAGCCATAACCTGCCCTTTAACTGCCTTAGCCGATTCGTAACGTAGGTCAAATTCTGACAATGCTAAAATCCACTTGCTGATTCTACCATTTAATATCAGCATCGACAACATATATTTGACCACGTCATCTTTGCATATGACAGTACATTCGGCCGATAGCAAATAATGCCTCAATTTAATACAAGAAAAGTATAGACACAGACATAATTTTTCGATAGCCAAATACCTTGTCTTAGCATCCACCAATCTTCTGCTCAAATAATAAATAACACGTTCTTTCCCTTCAAATTCTTGAATAAGAGCTGAGCCGATAACAGTATCATCAGTCGACAAATACAACCTTAAGGGTTTCCCGTGTTGGGGTGGAACTAGCACTGGAGGGTTTGTTAAGTACTTCTTAATTTCATCTAGGGTCAACTGCTACTCAACTCCCCATACAAACTCCTGATCGGCCTTCAATTTAAGCAATGGACTGAAAGCCTTGATCTTACCCGATATATTAGATATGAACCTTCTAATGAAATTAATCTTGCCGATCAAAGATTGCAATTCAGTTTTATTGGCAGGAGCAACCACCATGTTAATTGCATCAATAGACTTCCTACTAATCTCAATACCTCTCCGATGCACCATAAAACCCAAGAATTGACCTGCCGATACACCAAACGCACATTTACTAGGATTCATCTTCAATCCATGTTTCCTCGTGCACTCCAGTATCTTTCGTAGATCGGCTAGATGTTTCGTGATATCCCAGACTTAACCACTACATCATCAATGTAGATTTCCACTAATGTGCTGATGTACTCATGAAAAATAAAATTCATAGCTCTCTGATAAGTAGCACCGGCATTTTTCAAACCAAAAGTCATGATTATCCACTCAAACAATCCCACATGACCTGGACATTTGAAAGCAGTCTTGGGAATATCTTCTTCAGCCATGAATATTTGATTATAACCTGCATTACCATCCATGAAGCTGATAATCTGATGTCCGGCTATAGCATCAATCAACAAATCAGCAATAGGCATTGGATAACCATCCATCGGTGTGGCTTTGTTGAGGTTCCTGAAATCAATACAAACATGAAGTTTCCCATTTTTCTTATAAACAAGAACCACATTAGAAATCCACTCCGCATATCGACACTGCAGAATAAACTTTGCCTCAATTAATTTAGTTATTTCGGCCTTAATGTCAGGAAGTATATTAGGGTTGCATCGGCGCGTTGGCTGCTGATATGGCTGAAATCCAAATTTGATAGGTAACCGATGTTCAACTATCGATCGGTCTAATCCAGGCATTTCAGTATAATCCCAAGCAAAACAATCTTTATACTCTTTTAACAAATTGGTTATTTGTTGCTTACACTTGGAATCTAACTTAGCGCTAATAAAAGTAGGCCTTGGCCTATCACCATCACTAATATCTACCTCTACTAAATCATCAGCCGATGTGAACCCCTGACCTAATTTTCCATCATCGGCAAATCTATCCATTAAAACTCCTCTTTAGAACCGACTGCTTGGATCGGTGGAATTTCATAATCAGCAACTCTGAGGAACTCTTTTTTCCCAAACTTCTCCTGATATGCATTTGGTTCGCTCATAAGTATCTAATTTTGCCGATGCAATGATATAAGAAGAATCACCAGGGACAACCTCAATCTTATCCCCAACCCACTATGCAAGGCATTGATGCATTGTGGAAGGAACACAATAATTTGCATGAATCCAGTCCCTTCCTAGAAGCAAATTGTATGCACCTTTACCATTGATAACAAAGAACGTCGTCGGTAAGGTTTTGCTGCCGATGGTCAATTCAACGCATACTACCCCTTTAGCTGGTGACACATTGCCTTTAAAATCTTTTAGCATTATATCGGTTTTAGTGAAGTCTTGATCTCCTTTACCAAGTTTCTGATACATCACATAGGGCATAATATTAATTGCAGCTCCTCCGTCGATAAGTATCTTGGATACAGGCTGCCCATCAACTCCGCCTTTCACAAACAAAGCTTTGAGATGTTGTCTCTCATCATCGGTAGGTTTCTCAAAAACAGCCATCCTTGGATCTACTGCCAGCTGACCTACTTGATCGGAGAGAACAACTTCTTCCTCATCATCAGAGAGTGCCAGAAACTCCATCGGCAACATAAATACCATATTAACATCTGTCGATGGGCCCTTATCTTTGTGTTTCACCTGCCACTGCCGATGTACGGACCTCTCATTGGAAGAGCTTTCCTCTCGGTATATGTCCTCCTGACGCTCACGCTGCATCCTCCTTTTCTGTGTCTTTATCAGACCCTCAGGGCACCATCGAGGAAGCTTAGTTTTCGAAACCGGCTGATAACAGGTCCCAGTTGATTCTACACGACATATATTAGGGTCCCTGTAGAATATTTCTTTATCAAAAACTCTTGCGTTTGCCATCTCCTCAAACTCCTCATGATTCCTTGGAAAATATCCAACGCGCTTACCAAGCCTTTCATGTACACTAAGTCTGCCCCCAGCCGATCATGCACTGATGATCTGCCTCTGATTGGCTCATTGATAGATAAACCCTGATTACTAGGTTGAAACCTCCTTTCTGGCCGATTGGCCCCATAGTAACCATTGCACTCAGGGCAATTGTCAATAGTTGGCAATTTAATGCCTTCTTCCCAGCAATGGATGAAAAATGGACACTTCCAATGATCTTTATGCCAATACCACTCTTCCTGATGTCTCTCTTCTTGCTGTCATTGATATCGGTCCCTACGCTGACGCCAACCCTCCTACTGCCTTCGATGGGTAATCACAATGCCAGGTCGAGGAGGTTTTTCAGAACTACCACTTTCTCCCAGCAGACCCTTGCTTTTTGCGTCATCAGTAGTTATCCGATGCTGGGGATCCACTGATGCGTTTTTCTCAGCAATCTCTGATGTCAATACCTTGGTCTTACCCTTGGCATCCAACATATTTGCTAGAAAAGGGTGCTGATCGATTTTCATTGGCTTCTGGGTCTTGGAGTTGCCAAACTTAATTCTCCCAGATTCGATGGCCGATTGCAACTGCTTCCTGAACACCTTGCACTCATTTGTACCGTGTGAAGTTGCATTGCGCCATTTGCAGTATAGGATCTTCTTCAACTCTTCTACCGATGGAATCACATGATTAGGTGACAGCTTAATTTGACCTTCTTGAAGCAAAAGATCAAATATCTTGTCAGCTTTGGTGATGTCAAAGGTAAACTTCTCTGGCTCTTTCTGACCAAAGGGACAAGATATCAGCCTTTTATTCTTAACCCACTCAGCTAAGCCGATAACTGGTTCTTCATCAGAATCAGAATCTTCTACCTCCTCAACAAATGATACTTTTTTGCTCCAATTCTTTTTAGGCTCAAAAACCCTAGTGTCTTGATCAGAGATCCTTTGTACAAGATGACTTAGGCTTTCAAACTCCTGAGAAGCATACCTATCCTTGAGATGTGGCAATAACCCTTGAAAAGCCAGATCGGCAAGCTGCTGATCATCCAGCACTAGGCTGTAGCACTTATTCTTTACATCTCGTAGCCTCTGTACAAAGCTTTCTACTGATTCATCATTACGTTGCCTCAATTTTACTAAATCGGTAAGCTTCTTTTTATGGATTCCAGCAAAGAAATACTTATGAAATTGTTTTTCTAGATCAGCCCAAGTAATAATAGAATTTGGTGGCAATGATATGAACCATGAGAATGCTGATCTAGACAAAGATGATGAAAATAATCAAACTCTTAATTCATCTCTGCTAGCTGCCTCTCCACACTGAATAATGAAGCGATTGACGTGTTCCATCGTTGATGTATCATCTTGTCTAGAAAATTTGGTGATATCTGGTACCTTGTACCGATTTGGGAGAGGAATTAAATCATATGCTAGAGGGTATGGAGTCCGATAAGAATAAGTATTAACTTTGGGTTTTATCCCAAACTGGTCTCTCATGATTTCTGCTATCTTATCGGCCCAAAAAGCATCAGCCTCCTGCTGATGAACTGGCTGAATTTCTATAGGAGGTGCCTGCTGATATCCCTCCACGTATCTTTGGGGCATGCGATCTCTAGCAATCGGCATATTCGCCGCCACTTGTGGCCCACTAACCTGCTAGAAAGGATTCATCGGCTGAGCTGCCAATGCCTGATTCTAAATACCAGCTTGCATATGACCTTATTGAATTCTTGCAACTTGCTGATTCTGCTAAACTGTATGCTGAACAGGTAACTATCCTGACCAACCATTATTAGAACTCATCGGTACAAAACTTGCCGATGGCTGGTAACTTGCTGACATTATTGGATAACAATTAGTATAACCAGCTTGAGGCATGAACTGCACCCCAGGTTGACTCATAGCAGGGGCCTTCTGCTGCATCGGCATTAGGCTTGCCGATGGACTTGTATTGGGTGCTTGAAATGAAGGCATCTAGAAACCTCCTGAAGTTGGTTGCGCAGTAGTTGATGTGGCATATTGAGGCACCTGAGCCATTGGTGAAACAGCCGATGATACAGGAGCTTTTCCTGCTGCGTCAAACACTTGAGGTAACCCAGAGTTTAAGGCAGACAACTCCGGAGGCATACCATATCCCCACCAATTAGCAAGAATCTGGCTGTTCTGAGACACGGGCCCTGATATAGCTGATGCTGATAGATCTATATTGAGCTGAACTCATCCTCCTAAAAGTACTAGATCTGATCTTATCGGTGTAGATTGAAGATTAGGCAAACCTGCCAAGACTGGAGGAGAAGTAACTTCTGTACCCACAATGGCTGAGGGAGCCGATGGAGCATCGACCGATGCCAGTTCTGGTTGGTGATAAGCTGGCCCAACGTAATGTGGTTGCACTTGTCCCTCTTTAAAAGTTCAAATCACAGTATTGTGAACAGTATTGGACAGCACATTAGAGTGGTTAATCAAAGCATGATTTATTGCAGAATTAACCATCTCTTGAAGTTTACCAGGATTGGAGTCAAAGGTAACATGCCGAGGCAACAGTAGATCTTGCTTCTAGATGACTTCTCTGCTCCTGTTTAAGCTGAATGATTTCAGGCAAAGCTACCTATAATCCTCTATAGCCTTTTCCATAGCCTGCTTCTGATCTTCCTTAAGATCTTCTTCCGATATCACGATGATGTTCCCCGAATCGATTGCATGATTGAACATATTGATCATGTTGATTGGTCCCACAAGGCATGCCAAAAGATGTGTTGATGCAAAAGTGGATCTGCAAACACAAAGGGCTAATACCCAATCCGATATCTAAAGCGTGCTAATCGATTTGACCTATTAATCGACAAGGATGAAAATTCGAGTACTTTGGTCCTGACAACAGCGATACACCCGGAAGCCACGGCCAAGAGGTACTCATGCAGAACTCGAGGATCGCCGAAGGTCGCACTGAAGCGATGCAGCTCGTCGAATCGATGAGAACTCGTAAAAAGAAAAAATATGCAAATTGACAAAGTCACTGAAAAGTAAGTAGATGCAAATAGTAGTAAAATTGGTTTGATATTGATTGATCTTTTTCTTACATTGTCCCTCAGTCTATATTTATACCCTGATCTGAGGAAACATAACCAGACACGACTATGACACCGAGTCCATATCTAAGGAAAAAAACATGACTCTTACATGAATCGTACTCTAACAAATATAGAAAAGGAAATCAACACCTATCTACTTTCCTGTCTGCCTCAATTACAATGATATTTTCATCAACCTATTCTCCATCGGCATGCTTCCCGTCATCACAAGCTTCATCGGCAGTAGTCTTCAAATCTTCCATCTTTGGCATCGACAATAACATCTCTGATCTTACCAGCAACACCTCTGAGTCTAAGTCAACCTTTCCATCGGTCACCACCATTCATCGGCAACAATCCTCACAAGCTGATCTTCATCGGCACCCTTCTATCAGCGTAATACAATAACTTTTCTTCTGCCGATTAGCCCACTCTTGATCATTTTGACACTTGCCAAAAACGGTGTCAACAACCTGAATAGGCAAAAGTGGGTCCCTATAGATTTTTTGAAAAATAACTTATCATAGGCAACAAAGTAGCATTTATTTTGGTGAAATAATGCAATTCCGTCAAAGATGTCTGGGTCCACCCATGTTATGAAATGAGTTGACTTTGATAGCAATGCCACATCTCATGTTAGGGTGGAGAGCTCTGATGAAGTCAGTATCAACTACATCACACAACCACACCGTTATTGTACCGTGATGGCCGCGACACCAGTGATTGCCGATGCATATGTCATGGCAAATATAAAACCTTGAGGACTTTGCCTTCCAGACATGGAGTCAAGCTAGTTTTTTTGATAGTTGCACAACCACAGACCTTACCTTAGGGAACCTAAATTAGCAAAAGTGGGTCCCTGAAGACTTTTCTAAATATAACGTATCGTAAGCAACAAAGCAGTGTTTGTTTTCGGTGAAATCATGCAATTCCATCAAAGATGTCTGTGTTCACCCGTGTTACGAAACGAGTTGGTTGTGATAGGAATGACACAACTCATATTATGGTGGAGAGCTTAGATAAAGTCAATATCAATTATGTCGCACAACCACGCCGTTAAGGTACCGTGATGGTCGCGACATTAGAAACTGTCGATTCAGATGTCATGGTAAATGTAAAACCTTGAGAAATTTGCCTTCTAGACACGGAATCGAGCTAGTTTTTTTCATGACTATAGAACTATAGGCCTCACCTAAGGGAACCCAAATTGGCAAATGTGGGTCCCTAGAGATTTTTCTAAAAATAACTTATCATAGGCAACAAAGCAACGTTTGTTTCGGCAAAATAATGTAATTCCATCAAAGATGTCTGATTCCACACATGTTATGAAATGAGTTGGTTGTGATAGGAATGACACATCTCATGTTAGGGTGGAGAGCTCTGATGAATTTAGTATCAACTACATCACACAACCACACAGTTAATGTAACGTGATGGCCGTGACACCGATGACTGCCGATGCATATGTTGTGGCAAATGTAAAACCTTGAGAACCTCGCCTTCTAGACATGGAGTCAAGCTAGTTTTTTCATAGTTGTACAACCATAGGCCCCACCTTAGGGAACCTGAATTGGAAAAAGTGGGTCCCTAAAGACTTTTCTAAAAATAACATATCATAGGCAACAAAGCAGTGTTTGTTTTTCGTGAAATCATGTAATTCCATCAAAGATGTCTAGGTTCACCCTTGTTACGAAACGAGTTGGTTGTGATAGGAATGACACATCTCATGTTAGTGTGGTGAGCTTAGATGAAGTTAATATCAATTATGTCGCATAACCACGTTGTTAAGGTACCGTGATGGCCACGACATCAGAAACTACCGATTCAGATGTCGTGGCAAATGTAAAACCATGAGAAATTTGCCTTCTAGACATGGAATAGAGCTAGTTTTTTCATGACTATAGAACTATAGGCCTCACCTAAGGGAACCCAAATTGTCAAAAGTGGGTCCCTAGAGATTTTTCTAAAAACAACTTATCATAGGTAATAAAGCAGCGTTTGTTTCGGTGAAATAATGTAATTCCATCAAAGATGTTTGACTCCACCCATGTTATGAAATGAGTTGGTTGTGATAGGAATGGCACATCTCATGTTGGGATGGAGAGCTCTGATGAAGTTAGTATCAACTACATCACATAACCACGCTGTTAATGTACCGAGATAGTCGCGACGCCTGGAACTACCGACGCATATGTCATGGCAAATATAGAACCTTGAGAAGTTTGCCTTCCAGACATGGAATCAAGCTAGTTTTTTTCATGGCTGTTGAACTACATGCCTCATACTAGGGAACCTAAATTGGCAAAAGTGGGTCCCTGGAGACTTTTCTGAAAACAATTTATCATAGGCAACAAAGCAGTGTTTGTTTCGGTGAAATCATGCAATTTCGTCAAAGATGTCTGGGTCCACCCGTGTTATGAAACGAGTTGGTTGTGATAGGAATGGCACATCTCATGTTAGGGTGGAGAGCTTAGATTAAGTCAGTATCAATTACGTCAGACAACCACACAATTAAGGTACCGTGATGGCCGTGACACCAAAAACTATCAATGTAGATGTCATGACAAATGTAAAATCTTGAGAAATTTGCCATCTGGACAAGGAATCGAGCAAGGTTTTTTTCATAGCTATACAACTATAAGCCTCA
Organism: Saccharum officinarum; assembly: GCA_020631735.1. NCBI lineage: Eukaryota > Viridiplantae > Streptophyta > Magnoliopsida > Poales > Poaceae > Saccharum > Saccharum officinarum. The sequence continues at coordinate 3,501,483 of CM036189.1, read as the reverse complement.
CCCTAGGAAACCTAAATTGGCAAAAGTGGGTCTCTAGAGATTTTTCTAAAAACAAATTATCCTAGGCAACATAGAAGTGTTTGTTTCGGTGAAATCATGCAATTCCATCAAAGATGACTGGGTCCACCCGTGTTACTAAACGAGTTGGTTGTGACTGGAATGGAACATCTCATGTTAGGGTGTAGAGCTTAGATGAAGTCAATATCAATTACATCACAAAATCACACCGTTAAGGAACCATGATGGCCGCGACACCAGGAGTTGTCCATTCAGATGTCGTGGCAAAAGTAAAACTTTGAATTTTTTGCCTTCTGGACATGGAATTGAGCTAGTTTTTTTTTCATGACTACAGAACTATAGGCCTCATGCTAGTGAACCTGAATAGGCAAAAGTGGGTCCCTATAGATTTTTCTAAAAATAACTTATCATAGGCAACAAAGTAGCGTTTGTTTTCATGAAAAAATGCAATTCCGTCAAAGATGTGTAGGTCCACCCGTGTTATGAAATGAGTTGACTTTCATAGGAATGGAACATCTCTTGTTAGGGTGGAGAGCTCTGATGAAGTTAGTATCAACTACATCACATAACCACACCGTTAATGTACCATGATGGCCGCGACACCGGTGACTGCCGATGCATATGTCGTGGCAAATGTAAAACCTTGAGAACTTTGCCTTCTAGACGTGGAGTCAAGCTAGTTTTTTTCATAGCTACACAACCATTGGTCTTACCTTAGGGAACCTAAACTAGCCAAAGTGGGTCCCTAAAGACTTTTCTAAATATAACGTATCATAAGCAACAAAGCAGTGTTTGTTTTCGATGAAGTCATGCAATTTCCATCAAAGATGTCTGTGTTCACCCGTGTTACGAAACGAGTTGGTTGTGATAGGAATGGCACACCTCATGTTAGGGTGGAGAGATTAGATGAAGTCAATATTAATTACGTTACACAACCACGCCGTTAAGGTACCATGATGGTCGTGACATCAGAAACTGATGATTCAGATGTCATGGCAAATGTAAAACCTTGAGAAATTTGCCTTCTAGACACGGAATCAAGCTAGTTTTTTTCATGGATATTGAACTATAGGCCTCACCTGAGGGAACCCAAATTAGCAAATGTGGGTCCCTAGAGTTTTTTCTAAAAATAACTTATCATAGGCAACAAAGCAGCGTTTGTTTCGGTGAAATAATGTAATTCCATCAAAGATGTCTGACTCCACCCATGTTATGAAATGAATTGGTTGTGATAGGAATGGCACATCTCATGTTAGGGTGGAGAGCTCTGATAAAGTCAATACCAACTACATCACACAACCACACAGTTAATGTAACATGATGGCCGCGACACCGGTGACTACCGATGCAAATGTTGTGGCAAATGTAAAACCTTGAGAACTTTGCCTTCTAGACGTGGAGTCAAGCTAGGTTTTTTCATAGTTGTACAACCATAGGCCTCACCTTAGGGAACCTGAATTGCAAAAGGGGGTCCCTAAAGACTTTTCTAAAAATAACATATCATAGGCAACAAAGCAGTGTTTGTTTTCTGTGAAATCATGTAATTCCATCAAAGATGTCTGGGTTCACCCGTGTTACGAAATGAGTTGGTTGTGATAGGAATGGCACAACTCATGTTAGGGTGGAGAGCTTAGATGAAGTTAGTATCAATTACGTCGCATAACCACACTGTTAAGGTACCATGATGGCCGCGACATCAGAAACTGCCGATTCAGATGTCGTGGCAAATGTAAAACCTTGAGAAATTTGCCTTCTAGACATGGAATAGAGCTGGTTTTTTTCACTACTATAGAACTATAGGCCTCAGCTAAGGGAACCCAAATTGGGAAAAGTGGGTCCCTAGAGATTTTTCTAAAAATAACTTATCATAGGCAATAAAGCATCGTTTGTTTCGGTGAAATAATGTAATTATATCAAAGATGTCTGGCTCCACCCATGTTATGAAATGAGTTTGTTATGATAGGAATGGCACATCTCATGTTAGGGTGGACAGCTCTAATGAATTTAGTATCGACTACATCACACAACCACGCTGTTAATGTACCGAGATGGCCGCGACACCGGGAACTACCGATGCATATGTCGTGGCAAATGTAGATCCTTGAGAACTTTGCCTTCCAGACATGGAATCAAGCTAGTTTTTTTCATGGCTATTGAACTATAGGCCTCACCCTAGGGAACCTAAATTGGCAAAAGTGGGTCCCTGGAGACTTTTCTAAAAACAACTTATCATAGGCAATAAAGTAGTGTTTGTTTCGGTGAAATCATGCAATTCCGTCAAAGATGTCTGGGTCCATCTGTGTTATGAAACGAGTTGGTTGTGATAGGAATGGAACATCTCATGTTAGGGTGGAGAGGTTAGATTAAGTCAGTATCAATTACGTTGCACAACCACGCTATTAAGGTATCGTGATTGCCGCGACACCGAAAACTGCCGATGTAGATGTGATGACAAATGTAAAACCATGAGAAATTTGCCATCTGGACATGGAATCAAGCTCAGTTTTTTTCATAGCTATACAACTATAAGCCTCACCCTAGGAAACCTAAATTTGCAAAAGTGGGTCCCTAGAGATTTTTCTAAAAACAACTCATCCAAGGCAACATAGAAGTGTTTATTTCAGTGAAATCATGTAATTCCATCAAAGATGACTGGGTCCACCCGTGTTACTAAACGAGTTGGTTGTGACTGGAATGGAACATCTCATGTTAGGGTGTAGAGCTTAGATGAAGTCAATATCAATTACATTGCACAACCACAGCGTTAAGGTACCATGATGGCCGTGACACTAGGAACTGTCCATTCAGATGTTGTGGCAAAAGTAAAACTTTGACAAATTTGCCTTCTGGTCATGGAATTGAGCAAGTTTTTTTTTCACGACTACAGAACTATATGCCTCACGCTAGTGAACCTAAATAGGCAAAAGTGGGTCCCTATAGATTTTTCTAAAAATAACTTATCATAGGCAACAAAGTAGCGTTTGTTTTAGTGAAATAATGCAATTCCGTCAAAGATGTCTGGGTCCACTCATGTTATGAAAGGAGTTGACTTTGATGGGAATGGCACATCTCATGTTAGGGTGGAGAGCTTCGATGAAGTCAGTATCAACTACATCACATAACCACACCTTTAATGTACCGTGACGGCCGCGATGCCGGTGACTGCTAATGTATATGTCATGGCAAATATAAAACCTTGAGAACTTTGCCTTCCAGACGTGGAGTAAAGCTAGTTTTTTTCATAGCTCCACAAACATATGCCTTACCTTAGGGAACCTAAATTGGTAAAAGTGGGTCCCTAGAGACTTTTCTAAAAATAACATATCATAGGCAACAAAGCAGTGTTTATTTTCGGTGAAATCATGTAATTCCATCAAAGATGTCTAGGTTCACCCGTGTTACGAAACGAGTTGGTTGTGATAGGAATGGCACATCTCATGATAGGGTGGAGAGCTTAGATGAAGTCAAAATCAATTACGTCGCACAACCACGCCATTAAGGTACCGTGATGGTCGCGACATCAGAAACTACCCATTCAGATGTCGTGGCAAATGTAAAACCTTGAGAAATTTGCCTTCTAAAAATGGAATCGAGCTAGTTTTTTTCATGACTATAGAACTATTGGTCTCACCTAAGGGAACCCAAATTGGCAAAGGTGGGTCCCTAGAGTTTTTTCTAAAAATAACTTATCATAGGCAACAAAGCAGCGTTTGTTTCGGTGAAATAATGTAATTCCATCAAAGATGTCTGACTCCACCCATGTTATGAAATGAGTTGGTTGTGATAGGAATGGCACATATCATGTTAGGGTGGAGAGCTCTGATAAAGTTAGTACCAACTACATCACACAACCACACAGTTAATGTAACATGATGGCCGCGACACCGGTGACTACCGATGCAAATGTTGTGGCAAATGTAAAACCTTGAGAACTTTGCCTTCTAGACGTGGAGTCAAGCTAGGTTTTTTCATAGTTGTACAACCATAGGCCTCACCTTAGGGAACCTGAATTGCAAAAGTGGGTCCCTAAAGACTTTTCTAAAAATAACATATCATAGGCAACAAAGCAGTGTTTGTTTTCTGTGAAATCATGTAATTCCATCAAAGATGTCTGGGTTCACCCGTGTTACGAAATGAGTTGGTTGTGATAGGAATGGCACAACTCATGTTAGGGTGGAGAGCTTAGATGAAGTTAGTATCAATTACGTCGCATAACCACACTGTTAAGGTACCATGATGGCCGCGACATCAGAAACTGCCGATTCAGATGTCGTGGCAAATGTAAAACCTTGAGAAATTTGCCTTCTAGACATGGAATAGAGCTGGTTTTTTTTTCACTACTATAGAACTATAGGCCTCAGCTAAGGGAACCCAAATTGGGAAAAGTGGGTCCCTAGAGATTTTTCTAAAAATAACTTATCATAGGCAATAAAGCATCATTTGTTTCGGTGAAATAATGTAATTATATCAAAGATGTCTGGCTCCACCCATGTTATGAAATGAGTTTGTTATGATAGGAATGGCACATCTCATGTTAGGGTGGACAGCTCTAATGAATTTAGTATCGACTACATCACACAACCACGCTGTTAATGTACCGAGATGGCCGCGACACCGGGAACTACCGATGCATATGTCGTGGCAAATGTAGATCCTTGAGAACTTTGCCTTCCAGACATGGAATCAAGCTAGTTTTTTTCATGGCTATTGAACTATAGGCCTCACCCTAGGGAACCTAAATTGGCAAAAGTGGGTCCCTGGAGACTTTTCTAAAAACAACTTATCATAGGCAATAAAGTAGTGTTTGTTTCGGTGAAATCATGCAATTCCATCAAAGATGTCTGGGTCCATCTGTGTTATGAAACGAGTTGGTTGTGATAGGAATGTAACATCTCATGTTAGGGTGGAGAGCTTAGATTAAGTCAGTATCAATTACGTTGCACAACCACGCTATTAAGGTATCGTGATTGCCGCGACACCGAAAACTGCCGATGTAGATGTGATGACAATGTAAAACCATGAGAAATTTGCCATCTGGACATGGAATCGAGCTCAGTTTTTTTCATAGCTATACAACTATAAGCCTCACCCTAGGAAACCTAAATTTGCAAAAGTGGGTCCCTAGAGATTTTTCTAAAAACAACTCATCCAAGGCAACATAGAAGTGTTTATTTCGGTGAAATCATGTAATTCCATCAAAGATGACTGGGTCCACCCGTGTTACTAAACGAGTTGGTTGTGACTGGAATGGAACATCTCATGTTAGGGTGTAGAGCTTAGATGAAGTCAATATCAATTACATTGCACAACCACAGCGTTAAGGTACCATGATGGCCGTGACACTAGGAACTGTCCATTCAGATGTTGTGGCAAAAGTAAAACTTTGACAAATTTGCCTTCTGGTCATGGAATTGAGCAAGTTTTTTTTTCACAACTACAGAACTATATGCCTCACGCTAGTGAACCTAAATAGGCAAAAGTGGGTCCCTATAGATTTTTCTAAAAATAACTTATCATAGGCAACAAAGTAGCGTTTGTTTTAGTGAAATAATGCAATTCCGTCAAAGATGTCTGGGTCCACTCATGTTATGAAAGGAGTTGACTTTGATGGGAATGGCACATCTCATGTTAGGGTGGAGAGCTTCGATGAAGTCAGTATCAACTACATCACATAACCACACCTTTAATGTACCGTGACGGCCGCGACGCCGGTGACTGCTAATGTATATGTCGTGGCAAATATAAAACCTTGAGAACTTTGCCTTCCAGACGTGGAGTAAAGCTAGTTTTTTTCATAGCTCCACAAACATATGCCTTACCTTAGGGAACCTAAATTGGTAAAAGTGGGTCCCTAGAGACTTTTCTAAAAATAACATATCATAGGCAACAAAGCAGTGTTTATTTTTGGTGAAATCATGTAATTCCATCAAAGATGTCTAGGTTCACCCGTGTTACGAAACGAGTTGGTTGTGATAGGAATGGCACATCTCATGATAGGGTGGAGAGCTTAGATGAAGTCAAAATCAATTACGTCGCACAACCACGCCATTAAGGTACCGTGATGGTCGCGACATCATAAACTACCCATTCAGATGTCGTGGCAAATGTAAAACCTTGAGAAATTTGCCTTCTAAAAATAGAATTGAGCTAGTTTTTTTCATGACTATAGAACTATTGGTCTCACCTAAGGGAACCCAAATTGGCAAAGGTGGGTCCCTAGAGTTTTTTCTAAAAATAACTTATCATAGGCAACAAAGCAGCGTTTGTTTCGGTGAAATAATGTAATTCCATCAAAGATGTCTGACTCCACCCATGTTATGAAATGAGTTGGTTGTGATAGGAATGGCACATATCATGTTAGGGTGGAGTGCTCTGATAAAGTTAGTACCAACTACATCACACAACCACACAGTTAATGTAACATGATGGCTGCGACACCGGTGACTACCGATGCAAATGTTGTGGCAAATGTAAAACCTTGAGAACTTTGCCTTCTAGACGTGGAGTCAAGCTAGGTTTTTTCATAGTTGTACAACCATAGGCCTCACCTTAGGGAACCTGAATTGCAAAAGTGGGTCCCTAAAGACTTTTCTAAAAATAACATATCATAGGCAACAAAGCAGTGTTTGTTTTCTGTGAAATCATGTAATTCCATCAAAGATGTCTGGGTTCACCCGTGTTACGAAATGAGTTGGTTGTGATAGGAATGGCACAACTCATGTTAGGGTGGAGAGCTTAGATGAAGTTAGTATCAATTACGTCGCATAACCACACTGTTAAGGTACCATGATGGCCGCGACATCAGAAACTGCCGATTCTGATGTCGTGGCAAATGTAAAACCTTGAGAAATTTGCCTTCTAGACATGGAATAGAGCTGGTTTTTTTCACTACTATAGAACTATAGGCCTCAGCTAAGGGAACCCAAATTGGGAAAAGTGGGTCCCTAGAGATTTTTCTAAAAATAACTTATCATAGGCAATAAAGCATCATTTGTTTCGGTGAAATAATGTAATTATATCAAAGATGTCTGGCTCCACCCATGTTATGAAATGAGTTTGTTATGATAGGAATGGCACATCTCATGTTAGGGTGGACAGCTCTAATGAATTTAGTATCGACTACATCACACAACCATGCTGTTAATGTACCGAGATGGCCGCGACACCGGGAACTACCGATGCATATGTCGTGGCAAATGTAGATCCTTGAGAACTTTGCCTTCCAGACATGGAATCAAGCTAGTTTTTTTCATGGATATTGAACTATAGGCCTCACCCTAGGGAACCTAAATTGGCAAAAGTGGGTCCCTGGAGACTTTTCTAAAAACAACTTATCATAGGCAATAAAGTAGTGTTTGTTTCGGTGAAATCATGCAATTCCGTCAAAGATGTCTGGGTCCATCTGTGTTATGAAACGAGTTGGTTGTGATAGGAATGGAACATCTCATGTTAGGGTGGAGAGCTTAGATTAAGTCAGTATCAATTACGTTGCACAACCACGCTATTAAGGTATCGTGATTGCCGCGACACTGAAAACTGCCGATGTAGATGTGATGACAAATGTAAAACCATGAGAAATTTGCCATCTGGACATGGAATCGAGCTCAGTTTTTTTCATAGCTATACAACTATAAGCCTCACCCTAGGAAACCTAAATTTGCAAAAGTGGGTCCCTAGAGATTTTTCTAAAAACAACTCATCCAAGGCAACATAGAAGTGTTTATTTCAGTGAAATCATGTAATTCCATCAAAGATGACTGGGTCCACCCGTGTTACTAAACGAGTTGGTTGTGACTGGAATGGAACATCTCATGTTAGGGTGTAGAGCTTAGATGAAGTCAATATCAATTACATTTCACAACCACAGCGTTAAGGTACCATGATGGCCGTGACACTAGGAACTGTCCATTCAGATGTTGTGGCAAAAGTAAAACTTTGACAAATTTGCCTTCTGGTCATGGAATTGAGCAAGTTTTTTTTCACGACTACAGAACTATATGCCTCACGCTAGTGAACCTAAATAGGCAAAAGTGGGTCCCTATAGATTTTTCTAAAAATAACTTATCATAGGCAACAAAGTAGCGTTTGTTTTAGTGAAATAATGCAATTCCGTCAAAGATGTCTGGGTCCACTCATGTTATGAAAGGAGTTGACTTTGATGGGAATGGCACATCTCATGTTAGGGTGGAGAGCTTCGATGAAGTCAGTATCAACTACATCACATAACCACACCTTTAATGTACCGTGACGGCCGCGACGCCGGTGACTGCTAATGTATATGTCGTGGCAAATATAAAACCTTGAGAACTTTGCCTTCCAGACGTGGAGTAAAGCTAGTTTTTTTCATAGCTCCACAAACATATGCCTTACCTTAGGGAACCTAAATTGGTAAAAGTGGGTCCCTAGAGACTTTTCTAAAAATAACATATCATAGGCAACAAAGCAGTGTTTATTTTCGGTGAAATCATGTAATTCCATCAAAGATGTCTAGGTTCACCCGTGTTACGAAACGAGTTGGTTGTGATAGGAATGGCACATCTCATGATAGGGTGGAGAGCTTAGATGAAGTCAAAATCAATTACGTCGCACAACCACGCCATTAAGGTACCGTGATGGTCGCGACATCAGAAACTACCCATTCAGATGTCGTGGCAAATGTAAAACCTTGAGAAATTTGCCTTCTAAAAATGGAATCGAGCTAGTTTTTTTCATGACTATAGAACTATTGGTCTCACCTAAGGGAACCCAAATTGGCAAAGGTGGGTCCCTAGAGTTTTTTCTAAAAATAACTTATCATAGGCAACAAAGCAGCGTTTGTTTCGGTGAAATAATGTAATTCCATCAAAGATGTCTGACTCCACCCATGTTATGAAATGAGTTGGTTGTGATAGGAATGGCACATATCATGTTAGGGTGGAGAGCTCTGATAAAGTTAGTACCAACTACATCACACAACCACACAGTTAATGTAACATGATGGCCGCGACACCGGTGACTACCAATGCAAATGTTGTGGCAAATGTAAAACCTTGAGAACTTTGCCTTCTAGACGTGGAGTCAAGCTAGGTTTTTTCATAGTTGTACAACCATGGGCCTCACCTTAGGGAACCTGAATTGCAAAAGTGGGTCCCTAAAGACTTTTCTAAAAATAACATATCATAGGCAACAAAGCAGTGTTTGTTTTCTGTGAAATCATGTAATTCCATCAAAGATGTCTGGGTTCACCCGTGTTACGAAATGAGTTGGTTGTGATAGGAATGGCACAACTCATATTAGGGTGGAGAGCTTAGATGAAGTTAGTATCAATTACGTCGCATAACCACACTGTTAAGGTACCATGATGGCTGCGACATCAGAAACTGCCGATTCAGATGTCGTGGCAAATGTAAAACCTTGAGAAATTTGCCTTCTAGACATGGAATAGAGCTGGTTTTTTGCACTACTATAGAACTATAGGCCTCAACTAAGGGAACCCAAATTGGGAAAAGTGGGTCCCTAGAGATTTTTCTAAAAATAACTTATCATAGGCAATAAAGCATCGTTTGTTTCGGTGAAATAATGTAATTATATCAAAGATGTCTGGCTCCACCCATGTTATGAAATGAGTTTGTTATGATAGGAATGGCACATCTCATGTTAGGGTGGAGAGCTCTAATGAATTTAGTATTGACTACATCACACAACCACGCTGTTAATGTACCGAGATGGCCGCGACACCGGGAACTGCCGATGCTTATGTCGTGGCAAATGTAGATCCTTGAGAACTTTGCCTTCTAGACATGGAATCAAGCTAGTTTTTTTCATGGCTATTGAACTATAGGCCTCACCCTAGGGAACCTAAATTGGCAAAAGTGGGTCCCCGGAGACTTTTCTAAAAACAACTTATCATAGGCAATAAAGTAGTGTTTGTTTCGGTGAAATCATGTAATTCCATCAAAGATGTCTGGGTCCACCTGTGTTATGAAACGAGTTGGTTGTGATAGGAATGGAACATCTCATGTTAGGGTGGAGAGCTTAGATTAAGTCAGTATCAATTACGTTGCACAACCACGCTATTAAGGTACCGTGATGGCCGCGACACCGAAAACTTTTGATGTAGATGTGATGACAAATGTAAAACCTTGAGAAATTTGCCATCTCGACATGGAATCGAGCTCGGTTTTTTCATAGCTATACAACTATAAGCCTCACCCTAGGAAACCTAAATTGGCAAAAGTGGGTCCCTGGAGATTTTTCTAAAACAACTCATCCTAGGCAACATAGAAGTGTTTATTTCGGTGAAATCATGTAATTCCATCAAAGATGACTGGGTCCACCCGTGTTACTAAACGAGTTGGTTGTGACTGGAATGGAACATCTCATGTTAGGGTGTAGAGCTTAGATGAAGTCAATATCAATTACATTGCACAACCACAGCGTTAAGGTACCATGATGGCCGTGACACTAGGAACTGTCCATTCAGATGTTGTGGCAAAAGTAAAACTTTGACAAATTTGCCTTCTGGTCATGGAATTGAGCTAGTTTTTTTTTTCATGACTACAGAACTATAGACCTCACGCTAGTGAACCTGAATAGGCAAAAGTGGTCCCTATAGATTTTTCTAAAAATAACTTATCATAGGCAACAAAGTAGCGTTTGTTTTAGTGAAATAATGCAATTCCGTCAAAGATGTCTGGGTCCACCCGTGTTATGAAAGGAGTTGACTTTGATGGGAATGACACATCTCATGTTAGGGTGGAGAGCTCTGATGAAGTCAGTATCAACTACATCACATAACCACACCTTTAATGTACCGTGATGGCCGCGACGCCGGTGACTGTTAATGTATATGTCGTGGTAAATATAAAACCTTGAGAACTTTGCCTTCCAGACGTGGAGTAAAGCTAGTTTTTTTCATAGCTCCACAAACATAGGCCTTACCTTAGGGAACCTAAATTGGTAAAAGTGGGTCCCTGGAGACTTTTTTAAAAATAACATATCATAGGCAACAAAGCAGTGTTTGTTTTCGATGAAATGATGTAATTCCATCAAAGATGTCTGGGTTCACCCGTGTTACGAAACGAGTTGGTTGTGATAGGAATGGCACATCTCATGATAGGGTGGAGAGCTTAGATGAAGTCAAAATCAATTACGTCGCACAACCACGCCATTAAGGTACCGTGATGGTCGTGACATCAGAAACTGCCCATTCAGATGTCGTGGCAAATGTAAAACCTTGAGAAATTTGCCTTCTTAAAATGGAATCGAGCTAGTTTTTTTCATGACTATAGAACTATTGGTCTCACCTAAGGGAACCCAAATTGGCAAAGGTGGGTCCCTAGAGTTTTTTCTAAAAATAACTTATCATAGGCAACAAAGCAGCGTTTGTTTCGGCGAAATAATGTAATTCCATCAAAGATGTCTGGCTCTACCCATGTTATTAGATGAGTTGGTTGTGATAGGAATGGCACATCTCATGTTAGGGTGGAGAGCTCTGATAAAGTTAGTATCAACTATATCACACAACCACACCGTTAATGTACCGTGATGGTCGCGACACCGGTGACTGCCGATGCATATGTTGTGGCAAATGTAAAACCTTGGGAACTTTACCTTCTAGACATGGAGTCAAGCTAGTTTTTTTCATAGCTGCACAACCACAGGCCTCACCTTAGGGAACCTGAATTAGCAAAAGTGGGTCCCTAAAAACTTTTCAAAAAATAACATATCATAGGCAACAAAGTAGTGTTTATTTTTGGTGAATCATGTAATTCCATCAAAGATGTCTGGGTTCACCCATGTTACAAAATGAGTTGGTTGTTGTAACGCCCCAGAGTCCAAATGGCTCAGATCCACTCTGCACGCTGAATGAACCACACCTACGACCATCCCACTTACGCTTTCGTCCTCGCTTCGCATAAAAGGATTAACCCGGGGATGGTGAGATGGACTCTAGAAGCCTTATATGTTGGTCTATCTCACTCTAAACAACCAAGGTAGGACTAAAATCTCCACAATATCTCATAACATTCACATGGGCCACTATGGGCCAAATTCCAAATTGGGTCGGGTGTGACATACACCCCACCTCAAAGAACCCGACGTCCTCGTCGGGCCCAACATACCCACAATTAGGCAAACGATAACCAGGAACGTAACCTATTAGCACACGTGACTGTGCGCCCAGTGCTGGCACATGTGCCACGCCGTGCACTCCGCAGAGCCTACACGTGCAATGAACCCCATGTCCAACCCCTGGCTCGCACGCGCTCGTGGCTGCAAAGGTCGGCTCTGATACCATTTTGTAACGCCCCAGAGTCCAAACGGCTCAGATCCACTCTGCACGCTGAATGAACCACACCTACCACCATCCCACTTACGCTTTTGTCCTCGCTTCGCGTAAAAGGATTAACCCAGGGATGGTGAGATGGACTCTAGAAGCCTTATATGTTGGTGTATCCCACTCTAAACAACCAAGGTGGGACTAAACTCTCCATAATATCTCATAACATTCATATGGGCCACTATGGGCCAAATTCCAAATTGGGCCGGGTGTGACATACACCCCCCTCAAAGAACCCGATGTCCTCGTCGGGCCTAACATACCCACAATCAGGCAAACGATAACCAGGAACGTTCTCTATTAGCACACGCGACCGAGCACCCAGTGCTGGCACATGTGCCACGTCGTGCACTCCGCAGAGCCTACATGCGCAATGAACCCCATGTTCAGCCCCTGGCCCACACGTGCCCGTGGCTGCGAAGGTCGGCTCTGATACCATTTTGTAACGCCCCAGAGTCCGAACGGCTCAGATCCACTCTGCATGCTGAATGAACCACACCTACCACCATTCCACTTACGCTTTTGTCCTCGCTTCGCGTAAAAGGATTAACCCGGGGATGGTGAGATGGACTCTAGAAGCCTTATATGTTGGTCTATCCCACTCTAAACAACCAAGGTGGGACTAAACTCTCCACAATATCTCGTAACATTCAAATGGGCCACTATGGGCCAAATTCCAAATTGGGCCGAGTGTGACAGTTGTGATAGGAATGGCACATCTCGTGATAGGGTGGAGAGCTTAGATGAAGTCAAAATCAATTACGTCGCACAACCACACCGTTAAGGTACCGTGATGGTCGCGACATCAGAAACTGCCGATTGAGATGTCATGGCAAATGTAAAACATTGAAAAATTTGCCTTCTAGAAATGGAATCGAGCTAGTTTTTTTCATGACTATAGAGATATGGGCCTCACCTGAGGGAAACTAAATTGGCAAAAGTGGGTCCCAAGAGATTTTTTAAAAATAACTTGTCATAGGCAACAAAGCAGCGTTTGTTTCGGTGAAATAATGTAATTCCATCAAAGATGTCTGGCTCCACCCATGTTGTGAAATGAGTTAGTTGTGATAGGAATGACACATCTTATGTTATGGTGGAGAGCTCTAATGAAGTTAGTATCAACTACGTCACACAACCACGTAGTTAATGTACCGTGATGGCTGCAACACCGGGAACTGCCGATGCATATGTCGTGGCAAATGTAGAACCTTGAGAACTTTGCCTTCCGGACATGGAATCAAACTAGTTTTTTTCATGGCTATAGAACTATAGGCCTCACCCTAGGGAACCTGAATTGGCAAAAGTGGGTCACTAGAGACTTTTCTAAAAATAACTTATCATAGGCAATAAAGTAGTGTTTGTTTCGGTGAAATCATGCAATTCCGTCAAAAGATGTCTGGGTCGACCCGTGTTATGAAACGAGTTGGTTGTGATAGGAATGGCACATCTCATGTTAGGGTGGAGAGCTTAGATGAAGTCAGTATCAATTACGTCACACAACCACACCATTAAGGTACCGTGATGGCTGCAACACCGAAAACTTCCGATGTAGATGTCGTGGCAAATGTAAAACCTTGAGAAATTTGCCATCTGAACATGGAATCGAGCTAGGTTTTTTTCATAGCTATAGAACTAGAAGCCTCACCCAAAAAAACCTAAATTGGCAAAAGTGGGTCCCTAAGGTACCTTGATGGCTGCGATACCAAAAACTACGATGCATATGTCATGGCAAATGTAAAACCTTGAGAACTTTGCCTTCCGGACATGAAATCGAGCTAGGTTTTTTTCATAGCTATAGAACTATAGGCCTCACCCTAGGGAACCTGAATTGGTGAAAGTGGGTTCCTAGAGATCGTTCTAAAAATAGCTTATCATAGGCAACGAAGCATCATTTGTTTCGGTGAAATCATGCAATTCCGTCAAAGATGTTTGGGTCCACCCGTGTTACGAAACGAGAAGGTTGTGAGAGTAATGGCATATATCATGTTAGGGTGGAGAGCTTATATGAAATCAGTAAATTACGTCACACAAACACGTAGTTAAGGTACCATGATGGCCGTGAAACCAGAAACTGCCGATGCATATGTCGTGGTAAATGTAAAACCTTGAGAGCTTTGCCGTCTGAACATGGAATCGAGCTAGGTTTTTTTATGGCTATAGAACTATAGGCCTCACCCTAGGGAACCTGAATTGACAAAAGTGGGTCCCTAGAGATTGTTCTAAAAATGGCTAGTCATAGGCAATAAAGCAGCGTTTGTTTCGGTGCAATCATGTAATTCCATCAAAAATGTCTGGGTCCACCCATGTTATGAAAGAGTTGGTTGTGATAGGAATGACACATCGCATTTAGGGTGGAGAGCTTAGATGAATTCAATATCAATTAGGTCACAAAACCATGTAGTTAAGGTACCGTGATGGCCGCAACACCGGGAACTGCCGGTGCATATGTCATGGCAAATGTTAAACCTTGAGAACTTTGTTTTCCGAACATGGAATCAAGCTAGATTTTTTTTCACTGTTACTAAACTATACACCTCACCCTAGGGAACCTGAATTGTCAAAAGTGAGATAGTAGAGATTGTTCTAAAAATAACTTATCATAGGCAACAAAGTAGCGTTTGTTTCGGTGAAATTATGCAATTCCGTCAAAGATGTCTAGGTCCACCTATGTTACAAAATGAGTTGGTTACGACAGGAATGACACATCTTATTTTAGGGTTGAGGGCTTAGATGAAGTTAGTATCAATTATGTTGCACAACCACACTGTTAAGGAACCGTGATGGCCGCGATATGGGGAACCGCCGATGTAGATGTCGTGGCAAATGTAAAACCTTGAGGACTTTGCCTTTCGGACATAGAACTGAGCCAGTTTTTTTCATGGCTATGGAACTATAGGCCTCACCCTAGGGAATTGGCAAAAGTGGGTCTCTAAAGATTATTCTAAAAATAACTAATCATAGGCAATAAAGCAACGTTTGTTTTGGTAAAATGATGCAATTCCGTGAAAGATGTTTGGGTCCACCCGTGTTACTAAATGAGTTGATTGTGATTGGAATGGAACATCTCATGTTAGGTTGGAGAGCTTAGATAAATTAATATCAATTACATCACACAACCACGCAGTTAAGGTGCCGTGATGGCCGTGACACCGGGAACTGCCGATGCATATGTCGTGGCAAATGTAAAACCTTGAGAACTTTGCCTTCCAGACATGGAATCGAGCTAGTTTTTTTCATGGTTGTAGAACTACAGGCCTCACTCTAGAGAATGTGAATTGACAAATGTATATGCCTGGATATTTTTCTAAAAATAACTTATCTTAGACCATAAAGTAGCGTTTGTTTTGGTGAAATCATGCAATTCCATCAAAGATGTTTGGGTCCACCCGTGTTACAAAACAAGTTGGCTGTGATAGGAATGGCACATCTCAAGTTAGGATGGAGACCTTAGCTGAACTCTGTATCAATTATGTCGCTCATCCATGCCGTTAAGGTACTGTGATTTCTGCGACAATGGGAACTGTCGCTACAGATGTCGTGGCAAATGTAAAACCTTGAGAACTTTGCCTTTTCTACATGGAATCAAGCTAAGTTTTTTTCACGGGTGCAAATCTTTAATCCACACCTTAGGGAACTAGAATTGGCAAAAGTGTGTCCCTAGAGATTTTCTAAAAATGACTCTTGTAAGCCTCCACGCGTGACCAGACGTGTCCGGATGATCATGACCGGACGCGCCACCATGTCCGATCACAAGACCGAGACACGCGCAAACACTGAGCACTAACTGGATGCATCTGGTCAATCAGAGACCGCATCCAGTCACCCTAGTGACCTTCGTTTGCCTCCATTTCTTCACGTCCGGCATAGTGGAAAATAGGCATTTCATTTCTCGAAAAGCGTTGAATCCCGACAAGCAAAGCTCGGTGGGAGGGAGAGAGGACCCCAAACCCCTCTCTACCACCCAAACTCTACCGCCTTCACAAATGTGCTAACAACACCAAGTGTACATCACCATGTGCATGTGTGTTAGCATTTTCATAATCATTTTTAAGGCGTTAAGTTAGCTCTCCACTAGATCTAAATGCATATGCAAATGAATCTTCATCTAGTGGCACTTAAGTGATCAATAGCCCCAGAAATTCCTCTCTTTATAGTACGGCTATCGATCCTAAGCCATCCACACCCTCTATGGTGTCTTGGATGCAAAATGAAAAACCCTATCATATACCTTTGCCTTGAGCTCCATGATTTGGCTTTGCACCTTCATCCAACTCCATCATGGCAAGCATTTGATCACATCACCATTGCTTGATCCTTGCTTCACCATGTCATTGCACCAACCACATCATAGCTACGCACATGTCTTTGCTATGTGGTTAGTACTAGGTATTGTCACTAATTACCAATACCAAATATAGGACTTTCAACAACCAACGTAGATGTCGTGGCAAATGTAAAACCTTGAGAACTTTGCCTTTCAGACATGGAATCAAGCTAGTTTTTTGTCACTCCTATAGAACTATAGGCCTCACCCTAGGGAACTAGAATTGGCAAAAGTAGGTCTCAAGAGATTTTTCTAAAAATAACTTATCATTGGCCACAAAGCAACGTTTGTTTTGGTGAAATCATACAATTCCATCAAAGATGTGTAGATCCACCCGTGTTATGAAATGAGTTGGTTGTGATAGGAATGGCACATCTCATATTATAGTAGAGAGCTTAGATGAAGTTAGTATCAATTACGTCGCACAACCACACATTAAGGTACTGTGATGGCCGTGACATCGGGGACTGCCGATGCAGACGTCGTGGCAAATGTAAAATCATAAGAACTTTGCCTTTCGGACATAGAATCGAGATAGGTTTTCTTTCATGATTGTAGAACTATTGGCTTTAGCCTAGGGAACCAGGATTGGTAAAAGTGGTTCCCTGAGGATTGTTCTAAAAATTACTTATCACAGGCAATAAAGCAGCGTTTGTTTTGGTGAAATGATGCAATTCCATCAAAGATGTCTGGGTCCACTCATGTTATGAAATAAGTTGGTTGTGATTTGAATGGCACATCTCATGTTAGGGTGGAGAGCTTAGATGAATTTAGTATTTATTACATCACACAACCACATAGTTAATGTACCATGATGGCCGCAACACTGGAAATTGCCGATGCATATGTCGTGACAAATGAGAACTTTGCCTTCTGGACATGAAATCAAGACTGTAGAACTATAGGCCTCACTCTAGGGAACCTAAATTGGCAAAAGTGGGTCCTTGGAGATTTTTCTAAAAATAACTTATCATACGCCATAAAGCAGCATTTGTCTTGGCGAAATTATGCAATTTGTCAAAGATGTCTGGGTCCACCCGTGTTACGAAACGAGTTGGTTGTGATAGGAATGGCACATCTCAAGTTAGGATGGAGAGCTTAGATGAACTTTGTATCAATTACGTCGCATAACCAAGCTGTTAAGGTACCGTGATGGCTGCGACAACGGGAACTATCGCCATAGATGTTGTGGCAAATGTAAAACCTTGAGAACTTTGCATTTTGGACATGGAATCGAGCTAAGTTTTTTTTCATGGATGCAAAACTTTAGGCCTCACCCTAGGGTACTAGAATTGGCAAAAGTGGGTCCCTAAAGAATTTTCTAAAAATAACTTATCATAGGCCACAAAGGATCATTTGTTTCAGTAAAATCATGCAATTCCATCAAAGATATGGAGATCCACCCATGTTACGAAACGAGTTGGTTGTGATAGGAATGACACATCTCATGTTAGGGTAGAGAGCTTAGACAATGTCAGTATTAATTACATCACACAACCATGCCATTGAGGTACTGTGATGGTCGTGACATCGGAGACTACCGATGCAGACGTCGTGGCAAATATAAAATCATGGAACTTTGCCTTCCGGACATAGAATCAAGGTAGGTTTTCTTTCATGGTTGTAGAACTGTTGGCCTCAGCCTAGGGAACCAGGATTGGTAAAAGTGGGTCCCTAAAGATTGTTCTAAAAATAACTTATCATAGGCAACAAAGCAGCGTTTGTTTCAGTGAAATGATGCAATTCCGTTAAAGGTGTCAGGGTCCACCTGTGTTACGAAATGAGTTGGTTGTGATAGGAATGACACATCTCATGTTAGGGTGGAGAGCTTAAATGAAGTTAGTATCAATTATGTCACACAACCAGGCAGTTAAGTACTGTCATGGCCATGACACCGGGAACTGCCGAAGCATATGTCGTGGCAAATGCAAAACCTTGAGAACTTTGCCTTTTGGACATAGAATCGAGCTAATTTTTTTTTCAAGACTGCAAAACTTCATGCCTCACCCAAGGGAACTAGAATTAGCAAAAGTGGGTCCTTGGGGAATTTTCTAAAAATAACATATCATAGGCCACAAAGCAGCGTTTGTTTCGGTGAAATCATGCAATTCTATCAAAGATGTGTAGGTCCACCCGTGTTACAAAACGACTTGATTGTGATAGGAATGGCACATCTCATGTTAGGGTAGAGAGCTTAGATGAAGTCAGTATCAATTACATAGCACAACTACACTATTAATGTACCGTGATGGCCATGACAACAGGAACTATCAATGCAGATGTTATGGCAAATGTAAAATCATGAGAACATTGCCTTCCAGACATATCACGATATGTTTCTTTCATGGTTGCAAAATAGTTGGCCTCAGCCTAGGGAACTTGAATGAGTAAAAGTGGGTCCCTAAAGGTTGTTCTAAAAACAACTTATTATAGCCAACAAAGCTGCGTATATTTTGGTGAAATGATGCAATTCTGTCAAAGATGTCTGGGTCCACCCGTGTTACGAAATGAGTTGGTTGTGATAGGAATGGTGCATCTCATGTTAGGGTGGAGAGCTTAGATGAAGTCAGTATCAATTACGTCACACAACCAAAGAGTTAAGGTATCATGATGGCCGCGATAACGGGAACTGTCGATGCAGATGTCGTGGCAAATGTAAAATCTTGAGAACTTTGCCTTTTGGACATGGAATCGGACTAAATTTTTTTCACATGATTTTTTTCACAACTGCAGAACTTCAGCCTCACCCTAGGGAACTAGAATGGCAAAAGTGGGTCCCCAGAGATTTTTCTAAAAATAACTTATCATAGGCCACAAAGTCG
This sequence comes from Saccharum officinarum, assembly GCA_020631735.1. Classification (NCBI taxonomy): domain Eukaryota; kingdom Viridiplantae; phylum Streptophyta; class Magnoliopsida; order Poales; family Poaceae; genus Saccharum; species Saccharum officinarum. Next base: position 3,481,997 of record CM036189.1, on the reverse strand, counting down.
CCTTTGTTTTGGTGAAATCATGTAATTCCGTCAAAGATATGTAGGTCCACCCGTGTTACCATGTACTCAGTCAAATAATAGAGTCAAATAATGAGTTCCCATTGACTCTATTATTTGACTGAGTACATGGTAACATGGGTGGACCTACATATCTTTGACGGAATTACATGATTTCACCGAAACAAGGGTGGCTTTGTGGCCTATGATAAGTTATTTTTAGAAAAATCTCTAGGGACCCACTTTTGCCAATTCTAGTTCCCTAGGGTGAGGCCTGAAGTTCTACAGTCATGAAAAAAAACTTAGCTCAATTCCATGTCCAAAAGGCAAAGTTCTCAAGATTTTACATTTGCCACGACATCTACATCGACAGTTCCCATTGTCGCGGCCATCACGATACCTTATCTCTGTGGTTGTGTGACGTAATTGATATTGACTTCATCTAAGATCTCCACCCTAACATGAGATGCACCATTCCTATCACAACCAACTCGTTTCATAACACAGGTGGACCCAAACATCTTTGACAGAATTGCATCATTTCACCAAAATATACGCTGCTTTGTTGGCTATAATAAGTTGTTTTTAGAACAACCTTCAGGGACCCACTTTTACCAATTCAAGTTCCCTAGTCTAAGGCCAACTGTTCTACAACCGTGAAAGAAACATATCGTGATATGTCTGGAAGGCAAAATTCTCATGATTTTACATTTGCTATAACATCTGCATCGATAGTTCCCGTTGTAATGGCCATCATGGTACATTAACGGTGTAGTTGTGCAATGTAATTGATACTGACTTCATCTAAGCTCTCTACCCTAACATGAGATGTGCCATTCCTATCACAACCAAGTCATTTCGTAACACGGGTGGACCTACACATCTTTGATAGAATTGCATGATTTTACCAAAACAAACGCTGCTTTGTGGCCTATGATATGTTATTTATAGAAAATTCCCCAAGGACCCACTTTTGTCAATTCTAGTTCCCTGGGTGAGGCATGAAGTTTTGTAGCCATGAAAAAAACTTAGCTCGATTCCATGTCCAAAAGGCAAAGTTCTCAACGTTTGCATTTGCCACGACATATGCTTCGGCAGTTCCTGTGTCGTGGCCATCAATTACTTAACTGCCTGGTTGTGTGACGTAATTGATACTAACTTCATTTAAGCTCTCCACCCTAACATGAGATGTGCCATTCCTATCACAACCAACTCATTTCGTAACACGGGTGGACCCTGACTCCTTTGACGTAATTGCATCATTTCACCCGAAATAAATGCTACTTTGTTGCCTATGATAAGTTATTTTAGACAATCTTTAGGGACCCACTTTTACCAATCC
>CM036189.1:3434654-3480558 GCA_020631735.1 Saccharum officinarum | reverse complement strand
ATGATCGTCTTTATGTACTTTCCTTCATGCTTTTGCGGGGTTGTCGATCTCCAGACTGGCAGTATTTAATTAACTAGTGTGTGTTATGCTTCCGCTACTTTCAAACTTGGTTTGTAATATTTGCTACTCCGTGTGTGTAAACTTATTTCAGAACTACTTGTGAAATGTAACGTATGATGTTGTATGTTGAATGATGTGATCCTGGTTGTAAGCAGTTTGGTTTGAAATCCTTCGTGATTTCGATTGACTACCGGGATTATATGGGCTCAAGTTGAAAATTTGAGCGCTCGTGCTTGTTTTCGTACTTGTGCTCTTATAATTTGGTCGGTTCTGTTACAGCTGGTACCGGAGCATAATTCAACATAAACACATCTTACGGGTAATTAAAAACAAAAAGTATTTATTTATAAAAAGGGTTAAAACTATAAAAAAATTATTTTTTGGTATGCCAGTGATCACAAACCTTAGCCAAATAAGACTCTTAGGTGGCTTATTATAAAGACTAACTTGGGGGCCTTGTTTGTTTTTATTTCGTCGTCCATACGGCGTGATATTGTATGGATGCCATCCACTTGGGTGATAATGTATGGATCAATTACCTCGACGCTCTGGTAAGTGTGAGTTGTGAGAGCATGATCGTCCAACCGGCGGTCTAGGGAGAGTAGTTTTGGTGACTTACATCTTTACATGTTTAAACCATGTAACTATGTAAAAACACTTAATTGTGGGCATCTTATCAATCGGGTAGCTTTGATACTGAAAATATACATCCGGGGATGTGTATATGGAAGTATTTATTTACTGCTTTCTTGTATGATATTTTGGGAATTGTTGGGCTGCAATGAAATTTTCTGCAGGTACACTAACAGCGTAACGAGTAGACCGATAGTTTCGCTTATATGAGAGAACGTATGTATGCCACCGCCTAGCGTTAAAACTTTAGGTTTCTACTAAGGTGAGAGGGCGTACGGAACGTGCATGCATCATGTTTAAATATATCATACATATCATTTACTCCCTCCTTAAAAATTTCTGTACTCCCGACTAAAGTAAATTTCGTATCCCCTAAATGATCCTCACTTTAAGTCGTATCTTATCTTGTTGCTACAGATGGCCCGTACCAAGAGGACCGCTCGTAAGTCCACTGGGGCAGGGCACCGCGTCACCAGCTCGCTCCACGTGAGCCCCGCCCTGAGCCTACTGAGGTGGAAAGGCTGAGGGCAGAGTTGGCTGAAGTGACTGCCGCCAGGAATGCAGCACGGCAACAACTAGAACAAGTGATTCATGATCGTGATCAAGAAACACTTGCAGTCCAGAGGTTGACAGTGGCAAACCGCAACTATCAACGCATGTTGTCCGTGTGATGGAACAGAGGATGAAGCCTGGCACGAGGAGAACGTTCTGAGAGCTCGTCAGTTTGAGCTCGAGCAACAGTTAGAAAATGCTGAAGAATACAATGACAACCTTCATGAAGAAGTGCACCGCCTGAACAACGAGCTTAATCCCCTGCTGCCTCGAAACAACAACGTCGATGAGGACATGGGTTCTGGAATCTTCATGGCTGAGGATGATGATGAAGTGGAGGTTGATGGACCACAGGATGCCCCACCTGCAGAAGCACCAGAGAAAGAGCCAGAAGAAGAAGAAGACGAGGAGTTAGAGCCTGTCAGTGATGAGGACGGCGGGGAGATCCTTGACACTGACTCGGAGGATGATGCTTAGAGTAGTCATCACGTGCCTATAATGTTAGGATCGTCTTTTGTGCCCTCCCTGTGAAGGAGTGAGGCCTTGTAATAACTTGACTTGGGATGTAAGGTTGAACCGTATGTTTCCTGAATGTAGTTTGAACCGTTAATTTCGATCACAACTTGATGTCTTATTATGTTGCGTTCGATGATGTGTCACGATTAGCACCCTTCGGTGCCGCGACGAAACCGAGGGCCTCCTATGGCGCGCGACATAAGGCTGTGCTGCTTGGCACGCGCAGGTATCGAGGTGGCTAGTCATGATCCACCATGGAACTCTTCATTGAGAAGTCTCTTTGTGGTCAGTTTGAAGTAGCCTTTCCCAGTCAACTAAAAATCTTGAGATCGAATCCAAGTACCGTGCAAAAAGATCAAAAATCACGTAGATAGCAACGTAAACGGTCCGGTAACCGTTGTGCTCCCTGTGAGTGAGCCTTTATCAAAGAGCATCTTGTTGGATTGCCAAGTATGATCTCGTCAAATGATGCGCTAGAATGGATTGTGCGGTTGTGATGAATTATTGTGCCTTAATCATTATGAGAAATCTATTCATACAGTCAGATTGACATTTCGCAATAATTCATCTACAAATTTCCCACATCGTCAGTGCTCATTGGCTATGCATTTTTGCAGATGTCGTACAATCTACGTCGGGGTCGTGGAAATGAGGAGGAGGAACAGCCACCCCCTCCGCCACCACCTACTCCGGCTGAGCTGATGCAGACAGTGGTCGAAGGGCAGCGCATGTTGGCAGATGCTATGCGCAGCTGGCTAACCGGGAAGCTCGTCCTGCCCCCAGGGCCCAGAGCCAAATCAGTACAGTGATTTCAAGGACTTTCTGGATACAAAGCCCCCGCTCTTCAAGGAAGCGGAAGAACCACTGCAGGCTGACGAGTGGTTGAATACAATTGAACAAAAGTTTCGTCTGCTACGCCTGACTGATGAGCTGAAAACTGAGTATGCTTCCCTACAGTTGCATGGTCTGGCGGGCATTTGGTGGAGCCACTATCGTTCCACCCTGCTGCCGCCAATGTCCTGATTGCGCTTGTGAGCAGTTTAAGGCGGCATTCCGTGGAAATTATACGAGCCCTCCTCCGGTCTTATGGCGATTAAGCACACCAGAGTTTATGAGGCTGTCGCAAGGAAACAAAAGCTGACTGAATACTTGCAGTCCTTCAACAACCTGGCAAGGTATGCCACTGAGTTTGTGGATACGCGATGCAAAAAGATTGCTAGCTTCAAAAGGGGGCCTCGGCCCAAAACTGATGAAACAATGGGCACTAGCAATGTACTACTTTCAGTGATTTCATCAGCGATGCTTTGACCCAGGAGAACAACAATACTATTTATTCTGCTCTAAGAGCCGTAAAAGGGCCCTTGAGGCAAGTGCTTCTCAGTCAAGGGCCTCAGCGCACCGAGGTCTTCCCCTCGCCCTCCTGCCACAAATGCTAAGTTCCGTCCTCCACAAGAGAAGGTGCAATGAAAACTGGGTTTCGTAGGCATATACAGTGGCTCTGCAAAGAGTAATGCGGCGCCAAGGCAGCTCCAGTGTTCCTCTAGCAACAGCATGCCTTGCTGGAACTGTAACAAGCCAGGCCATTGGTCCAGGAACTGTCCGTACCCTAAGAAAAATGTCAACCAAGGTAGTCGTCAGGGACACGCCCATTATAACAGCATTGAGGAAATTCCATCTGGTGAAGGTGGTCACCGCTGGTAAGTTTCTAGTTGACCACAACCCCGCAGTGGTACTTTTTGATTCAGGTGCTTCGCATTCCTTTATCAGTCCTAAGTTTGCATCTAAATTTACACAAAGTTGCATACTGTTGAAGGTGTGGGTTATTGTATTAGCGCTGCAAGTGGAATATTTCCACAAACAAAGTAGTGGGGACCTTAAGTTTGAGATCGAAGGGCGAAGTTATTCGCTTGCCCTATTGGTTTTTACCTGGTTTAGACATAGATGTTATCTTGGGCATGAATTGGATGAGTCAGAATGGGGTACTCATTGACACATCCGCTCGGGTAGTTATGCTCAGAGATCCTACAGATCCAAAAGGTTTTCTAGTACAACTTCCCAGAAAGGTTGAATTGTCGGGGGAAATTCATGCTGTGCACAGCAAAGGCGTTTGGCCGAAATTTCCAGTAGTAAATGAGTTTCCGGACGTTTTTCCGATGATGATTGCCGGGACTCCCTCCGGATCGGGATGTGGAGTTTAAAATTGAGTTGTGTGCCTGGCACGGCACCCATCTCTCTAGGAGACCCTATAGGATGCCTCTAAATGAACTAGATGAACTTAAGGTGCAATTGAATGAACTTTTGAAGAAAGGGGTTGATTCGTCCTAGTTCATCGCCGTGGGGATGTCCTGCTATCTTTGTAAAGAAGAAGGATCAGTCGTTGCGGATGTGCGTAGATTATAGACCTCTCAATGCAGTCACTGTCAAAAATAAGTACCCTCTACCGCGAATCGACATCTTGTTCGATCAGTTGTCTAAAGCTAAAGTTTTCTCCAAGATCGATCTAAGATCGGGCTACCATCAAATTAAAATTCGCCCGGAAGATGTTCCAAAGACAGCCTTTTCTACCAGATACGTCTTTATGAGTATCTTGTTATGTCTTTCGGCTTGACAAATGCCCCCGCACACTTCATGTACTTGATGAATTTGGTGTTTATGCCTGAATTGGACAAGTTTGTGGTGGTATTTATTGATGACATCTTGGTATATTCTGTGAATGAGGAGGATCACGCTGAACATCTGCGTATAGTCCTCACAAGACTGCGTGAACATCAACTATATGCAAAGTTCAGTAAGTGCGAATTCTGGCTTCGAGAAGTACCTTTCCTTGGGCATGTGTTGTCCGATGGAGAAATTATGGTGGACCCCGCCAAGGTACAGGAAGTACTAAACTAGAAGGCTCCTATCTCGGTTCACGAGGTCCGAAGTTTTCTTGGTTTGGCTGGCTATTATCGTCGCTTCATCCCGGATTTCTCCAAAATAGCCAAACCCATGACTCGGTTGCTGCAAAAAGACACCAGGTTTGTCTGGACTCCTGAGTGTGATGCGGCTTTTCACCAACTGCGAACCCTCCTAACCTCGGCTCCGGTTTTGGCACAACCGAATATCGAGAAACCATTTGATGTTTATTGTGATGCCTCAGGCATAGGTTTGGGAGGCGTTTTGATGCAGGAAGGCCGAGTGATTGCATATACTTCCCGACAACTTCGGAAGCATGAGGTGAATTATCCAACGCATGACTTAGAACTGGCTGCAGTTGTTCATGCTTTGAAAGTATGGCGGCATTATCTGCTGGGAAATGTCTGCAATATCTACACCGATCATAAAAGCCTCAAATACATCTTCACTCAACCCGAGCTAAATATGCGTCAGAGAAGATGGCTCGAGTTGATAAAGATTATAATCTTCAAGTACACTATCACCCAGGCAAGGCAAATGTGGTTGCGGACGCTTTAAGCCGTAAGTCTCATTGCCATTCCTTAATTGAAACTGATTTTTACCGATCTCGCCTGTTACATCCGGCAGTCTGTACAACATCACTGTCAGTGGTACTCTCAGAAATAGAATCATTGAGCTCCAAAAGACTGATCCGGGTATCTTTCACATAAAACGGAAGATGAATGAAGGAGAGACTAAGCATTTCAGGTTAGATGACGAAGGTGTGCTGTGGTTTAAGGATAGGTTAGTTGTGCCTAAGGACCGGGAGCTTCGAAATGATATTATGTCTGAAGCACACTCCTCTAAGTTGTCCATCCATCCTGGTAGCAATAAGATGTATTATGATTTGAAGCCATACTATTGTGGACCAAGATGCGGAAAGAAATAGCTGCATATGTGGCTAGTGTGACACCTGCTGTAGAGTTAAAGCTGTGCATATGAAAGCTGGTTGCTTCAACCACTGTCTATCCCAGGTTGGAAATGGGAAGAGATAAGTATGGATTTCATTGTCGGTCTTCCTCCTACTGTCAAAAATCATAATTCCATCTGGGTAATTGTGGATCGTTTGACCAAATCAGCTCACTTCATTCCAGTTAGAGTGGACTATCGTCCCACTGACTATGCTGAGTTGTACTTCAATCAGATAGTCCGGCTTCATGGGATACCTCGTACTATCGTTTCTGACCGTGGTCCCCAGTTCACTGCTCGCTTTTGGGAGCATTTGCATCACCTTCTGGGAACCAAGTTAGTGAGAAGCTCTGCTTATCACCCCCAGACATCGGGTCAGACAGAACGAGTTAACCAAATCTTGGAAGATCTGTTGCGAGCATGCGTCATTTCATCCAAGGGTTCTTGGGAAAAATGGTTACCTTTAGCCGAATTCTCGTATAATAACAGTTATCAAGAGAGTATTAAGATGGCCCCATTCGAAGCCTTGTACGGTCGAAAGTGTCGAACTCCACTAAACTGGGTAGAAGCTGGGGAAAGAAGGTATTATGGCATTGATTTTGTCCAGGAAGCCGAGGAACAAGTCCGTACCATCCAGAAACACATGGCTGCAGCACAAGCGAGACAGAAAAGCTATGCGGATCGTCGTAGAAAACCACTCGAATTTGAAGTTGGAGACTTCGTTTATTTGAAAGTTTCTCCAATGAAGAGTGTCCAACGTTTTGGTGTTAAGCGGAAACTTGCACCAAGATACGTGGGTCCTTTCCAGATCATAGGCAAGAGTGGAGCTGTTGCGTACAAAATCCAGTTGCCTCCTGAGATGAGAGCCATATTCAACGTTTTTCCATGTATCTCAGCTTAAAAAGTGTCTTCGAGTTCCTGAGGAACAAGTTCCTTTAGGTGATATCAGACTGGAATCCGACCTAACCTATGAAGAAAAGCCAGTCCGAGTGATCGATACTCAGGAACGAGTAACTAGAAGTAAAGTGGTTAAGTGGTACAAAGTGATGTGGAGTAATCAGGGAAGTGAGAGTGATGCTACGTGGGAACGGGAGGATTATTTGCGGGATGGTTATAAAGAATTCTATGAAAAATGGTACGCTTTCCAAATCTCGGGACGAGATTTTTATAAGGGGGGAGGGCTGTAACACCTCAAGTGTTTAGCTCCAATTGCATAAGCATAAGCATGCATCATTCATGTTTGTTATTTTATGTGATGCAACACATGTAATTATTCTAGGGTTTGTTTGATTTATTTCATGAAGTATTTGATAGTTGGTGTAACAAAAAGGTAAGGTAGCCAATCATGACCTACAACACCTTAGTTATACTTAGGGTAACATTTGGAACAAGTTTCATGTTGACCAAAATTACAAATTTGCCCTCCAAGAGAAGTTGACCACCATTTGACCCTAGAAGGCTCTAGTTTGACCAGTTAAAAAGTCCAGCTTAGAAATCTTGCATGGAGAAGCAACCTTAAGTAAAGTTGTAGAGAATTTCATGAGGAACAAAAGTTCTAATATGGCCATCTCATGAAAATGACCAGAGCATGCTCAAAAATGGCCCACAAGTCAGCTTGAGTGGTGATCAACACTTAGAAAAAATTCTAAGTCTGGAAATTGGACTTTTCAGTTTCACTGTACCTCACTTTAGCAACTTGTAACTCACAAACCAGGCCAAACCAGCCTTTGAGCCAATTGACAAAGTTGTTGTCCACACATAGCTCTACAACATTGTCAATCTCACCATCACCTGGTTCTCAATAGTTTAGGAGATTTGGTGCCTAGAAAATCGGGTTTCAGTCGGCATAGTGACTGAAACTAAGTTTCAGTTTTCAGGTGACCCACTTTGGAGCTCTGTAGTTTCAAATCTAGGCCGAACCAGTCCAAACTCCAATTGACAAACTTGTAGACCTCATGTAGCTCTACAAAATTGGTGTAATCATCTTCGACTAATTCGAACCGGTTTGGGAGATAATCATCGTGGAAGTCGCTCTGTCAGTCGGTCATCGCTGTCGCCATTCAGCCGATTCAGTTTCATCAGCGTCAGAGTGGCCGACTGGCCGCAGGCCGTCGTCGACGCGTGGAGGCGCGGTGGCGCCCGTACGCCGGCCCTGGCCCCACCAGTCAGGCCACGACGCCTTCAAGACGCCACGACGCGCGAGCCGGCCTCCATTCCTCCGCCCCCTCTCTTCCAGTTGCCAAGAACACCGAAACCGAGCCGCCGCTGCCATTCTTCTCCGGCGAGCTCAAGCGCGAGCCACACCGCATCCCCGGCCGCTAGACCTCGCCAATCCCTCCGCCTCACCACCCTCCATCTTCTTGACCCACCGAAGCCCGCGATTTGACTCAAGGTGAGCCGCATTGCTTTCTTCCCCGTCTCCGAGAGGTCGCCGGAGCCCGCCATGGGACCTCACCGTGGTCGGGGTGCTTCGGGTCTCTCTCCATCTTCCCTTCCTAGCAAAATGGATCCGCCTAGCTTCGTTGAAGCTCATACCGAGCCTAGACCGCACCGTGCATCCTCACCGGCGACGGCGCGCCGCCACCGGACATCACCGGCCGCCGCTCGCGGTGACAAGCCCCTTCCACCCCATCCCTATCCATTCCACGAGCACCAATCGACGCACCGGGTGACGGAGAACACGAGGCGGTGTTCGATTGGCCGAGCGAGCTCTTCTCCGGCGAGCTCGAGCTCGTCGGAGCTCGCGGGCCTCCGCCTCCCCTGTCTCCGGTCACTGACCACGGGGGCCCGCCCGTCAGTGTCGCGCGCGGGCGGGAGCGCTGAGCGGGCCGCGCGCGCGCGAGTGTGGGCCGAGTTTTTCCGGGCCGGCCCAGTCATCCGAAGTGAAATTCATTTTTATTATTTTGTCACTGATTTTTGTATAAGTTGGAAAAATATAGATCTAGGGTTTTAATGATCCAAAAATCATGAGATAAATTTTGTTAGGGTCTACATGATGTGTAGTATTTTAGAAAAATATAAATATGGAATGTGATGTTTAATTTCTAGGAGAATTTAATAGATCCTTTAAATGTGTTTTGGAATGCATGCAAATTTGTTAAATTTATAACTTGAGCTGTGGTGTTCCAAAAATCATGAAATTTGGTGGGTAGGTTACTCTATGCTAGCCCTAGCTCTGGTAAAAATTTGGGCATCAGTGCTTAATTACTTTTCAAGTTATTATGCTATCTTGTTATTCTAGGAAATATTTAAATGAATTTTTGTAATTTTTCTACATGTGCAATGTTCATATAACTTTTTGGAGAAGGTCTTGGTACCCTAGACTGTCTAAGAAAAATATGAAATCTGTTGTTTGACACTTTTCAATAGGGTTTCCTATTTATGCAAAAATCAGCCTTATTAGCTTGTGAATTTTGTGTAGGGAGTTTCTGTGAATAAAACTTGTTCAAATTTTTACTGTGGTCTCTTTTTGGGTCAGAGAGTCCCCTGTAATTTTTGTATAATTTTAGGAGCAGTTTATATATATGTTTTTAAATTTCACTTAATTACTTAAGTAAATTAAGAAATGGGTTTAAATAAATATTCTAGGTGGGCACACCTTACTTTCTGGTGTTTTGTGACATTTGTGAACTTGTAGTAGTATTAGTTTGGTCTTAGAGAATGTTGGTCACATCAATAAATATTTAACCTTTGTAATTTTAGGTTTTCTGGACAGCTAGTAGTAATTCTAAATTTGGCTTTGATAAAATTGGTTGCTGGAAAACTTGTAAATACGAAAGTTGGAGTAAACTTGATGAACTAGCTTGTGTCAAATTTTGGAAGCATTTGGCTTAGTAGTTTGAGAGTTACTATTGTTTAAAGTGGCAGTTCAAAATCTGCTACTCTCTGTGTTGGAGAAGACAGATTCTGGAACTTGTGAAGTTTGACATGGAAAACTTAGGAGTTTGGAGTTGAGGTCTGAAAATGAATTGTAGTACATTTCTTAGACTTTCCAGATTGTCTTAAATCATATCTTTTGGAATTGTAAATCTCCAGTTGTGATAAAAACAAGTGGCTGCTGTCCATAATGCTTACTGTGGTGTTTTGCTGATTGATATGGTGTAATATCCTAAGACATGCTACTTTTGTAATTGTTAGGTGTTAGGGCCTTAACTGAGGATGAGCAGCTTTATCTTAGGTTAAGTAGATTAGGTGAGTACTTCTCTACTGGAGAAGAGATTTGCACGTACTAATAAAATAACTTGAATAGAGTATTTTATTCTGAAATGCATTTCATTCCGAGCATGTTGCACCCATTTATGCATCCATTATATTTATTGTGCATTCATGCAATAGGTGCACCGGAGGGGGTAACTCTCCTCGAATTCGAGCCTGTGATTCCGGAGGAGGACCAGGAGCAGCAGGAGCCCGAGGATCCAGCAGGCGAAGGAGTGCCCGCAGACGACCTTCCTGAGTGTCCAGACCACCGGCCCTCGACTTTTCTGAAAGGCAAGCCCCGGTGCATGCTGAACCCATCGTTTTATAAATATATCTTGAGTACTTTTAATTGTTTTCTGCATTAAGTTGTAGGAGTTATATGAAAACACTTGTTGCATTATACCTGTCCTTGTCCAGATATCGTACTTAATCCTATATTAGGTTTAGGCACGTGTCAATGCTTAGCCCTGCTTAGTACGGTAGAAGTCGGGTGATTTCCGGTCATCCGCGAGATGTAGGAAGGAGTCACGAGTGGCTTTATGGCTATCGTGGATGGAACCATGCTTAAAAATGAAATTTGAGACCGGGCGGGAGTTCGATAGTACAGCCACAAGACACTTCACGTCTTGGGTGTGGAGCTATGCCCGTCTGAGTCGTTTAAGGACCGATTCGCTGTACGTCCTTGAGTCATGTTGAACGCAGTCTAACACTTAGTTGGCCGGATAAGTCGTTCCGACCGCGAAGCCGAGTAATGTGGTTCAGGCCGGGAATCGAATGGTAGGTTGCTTCTTGGAGGAGAGAAAGGATGTGCTTGGGGACATTGGCGTGAGACCAAGGGGGGTTAGAGTCCCTATCACCTGGCAGAGTGTCGCCCTTGGGGTCGCGACATCATTCGGACCCGCGATTCCTAAATCATATGAAACGGTGGCTTGTGCGACCCTGGCAGGGGCCTGCGCGGTGAGTGTTAGAAATACCCCTCCAGCTGGATAGGAATTCGATTCGAATCGCCGTCGCTCCCGGTTAGTGAGCACTTGACTTGAGCAGCGGCAACGTAGAACTCATTAAATGAACTGGTGGTTAAGGGAATGATACAATGTTGCCATAATGATATACCTGCTATGGATATAATAATAATGTTGTTTGATTATAATCAAGTGCATGTTTAGTACAGGTGCCAAGATAGATGACAGGTAAATGCTAAAAATAACTGCTAGTACAGGTGATAAGAGTTTCAATTACTTATGCCTTTATGCAAAAATGTTATGTCAGCTAGCCTCTTGTGTAAGCCTTGCATAATCCTTGGTGTCATCTTATTTCTGGTTTTCGACGGGTAAGTCTAGCTGAGTACATTCCAGTACTCAGGGTTTATTCCCTCCTGTTGCAGATGACATGCTTTATCAGGGATTCTGCAAGACGTGTCTCCACCCTGCGGGTGATGATGACTAGATCACAAGGGCGTGATCGTCTTTATGTACTTTGCTCATGCTTTTGCGGGTTGTCGATCATCCAGACTGGCAGTATTTAATTAACTAGTGTGTGTTATGCTTCCGCTACTTTCAAACTTGGTTTGTAATATTTGCTACTCCGTGTGTGTAAACTTATTTCAGAACTACTTGTGAAATGTAACGTATGATGTTGTATGTTGAATGATGCGATCCTGGTTGTAAGCAGTTTGGTTTGAAATCCTTCGTGATTTCGATTGACTACCGGGATTATATGGGCTCAAGTTTGAAAATTTGAGCGCTTCAGTGCTTGTTTTCGTACTTGTGCTCTTATAATTTGGTCGGTTCTGTTACACTAGGGACCCACTTCTGTGAACTCAGGTTCCCTAGGATGAGGCCTATAGTTCTATAGCCATAAAAAACTAGCTCGATTCCATGTCCAAAAGGCAAGTTTCTCAAGGTTTTACATTTGCCACGACATCTGAATCGGCAGGTTCCGGTGTCATGGCCATCACAGTACCTTAACGGCGTGGTGGTATGACGTAATTGATACTGCCTTCATGTAAGCTCTCCACCGTAACATGAGATGTGCAATTCCTGTCACAACCAACTCGTTTCGTAACACGGGTGAACCCAGACATCTTTGATGGAATTGCTTGATTTCACTAAAATAAACACTGCATTATTGCCTATCATAAGTTATTTTTAGAAAAGTCTCTAGGGATCCACTTTTGCCAATTTTGGTTCCCTAGGGTGAGGCCTGTAGTTCTACAACCATAAAAAAACTAGCTTGATTCCATGTCCAGAAGGCAAAGTTCTCAAGGTTTTACATTTGCCACAACATATGCATCGGCAGTCCTAGTGTCACGGCCATCACGGTATATTAACTATGTGATTGTGTGACGTAGTTGATAATAACTTCATCAAAGCTCTCCACCCTAACATGAGATGTGTCATTCCTATCACAACCAACCCATTTCATAACACGGGTGGAGCCAGACATCTTTGATGGAATTGCATTATTTTACCGAAACAAACACTGCTTTATTGCCTATGATAAGTTATTTTTAGAAACAATCTCTAATAACCTACTTTTGCCAATTTAGGTTCCCTAGGGTGAGGCCTATAGTTCTATAGTCATGAAAAAACTAGCTTGATTCCATGTCCAGAAGGCAAATTTCTTAAGGTTTTACATTTGCCACGACATCTCAATCGGTAGTTTCTGTTGTCACGACCATCACGGTACCTTAACGGTGTGGTTGTGTGACATAATTGATACTGACTTCATCTAAGCTCTCCACCCTAACATGAGATGTGCCATTCTTGTCACAACTGACTTATTTCATAACACGGGTGGACCCAGACTTCTATGACGGAATTGCATGATTTCACCAAAACAAACAATACTTTGTTGCCTATGATAAGTTAATTTTAGAAAAGTCTATAGGGACCCACTTTTGTGAACTTAGGTGCCCTAGGATGAGGCCTATAGTTCTATAGCCATAAAAAACTAGCTCGATTCCATGTCCAGAAGGCAAATTTCTCATGGTTTTACATTTGCCACGACATCTGAATCGGCAGTTTCCGGTGTCACGACCATCACAGTACCTGAACGGCGTGGTTGTATGACACAATTGATACATACTTCAAGTAAGCTCTCAACCCTAACATGAGATGTGTCATTCCTGTCACAATCAACTCGTTTCGTAACACGGGTGAACGTAGACATCTTTGACGGAATTGCTTGATTTTACCAAAATAAACATTGCTTTATTGCCTATGATAAGTTATTTTTTGAAAGGTCTCTAGGGATCCACTTTTGCCAATTTAGGTTCCCTAGGTGGAGGCCTATAGTTCTACAGCTATGAAAAAAATAGCTTGATTTCATGTCCCAAAGGGAAAGTTCTCAAGGTTTTACATTTGCACAGCATATGCATCGGCAGTCCTAGTGTTGCGGCCATCACGGTATATTAACTGCTTGATTGTGTGATGTAGTTGATAATACCTTCATCAAAGCTCTCCACCCTAACATGAGATGTGTCATTCCTATCAGAACCAACTCATTTCATAACCCAGGTGGAGCCAGACATCTTTGATGGAATTGCATTATTTCACCGAAACAAATGTTGCTTTGTTGCCTATGATAAGTTATTTTTAGAAAAAATCTCTAAGAACCCACTTTTGCCAATTTAGTTTCCCTATGGTGAGGCCTATAGTTCTACAGTCATGAAAAAAACTAGCTTGATTCCATGTCTGCAAGGCAAAGTACTACAAGTCATGATCATAGACAGCTCTACAACGATTGGTCCTTAATTGACACAGGCGAGGTCACTATGGTAGGCCTCAAACCATGACACAAGCCAAGATTCTACTCGGTCTTGTATTAAAAACATGATCATTCTCATGTACCAGGTTTATCAAGGTTTTAGGATAACTTAAACTTATCATCTAAGCAAGGCTAAGCATTTAACAACTATTATATAAAACTGTGCAACGTGGGATAAGTAATTTGTAGTCAAGGAAGATATGCAGCAATGGTATATCACTCAACTCCTAATAACTTAATGCAGTAGGCATATACTTATGTGAATAACTTTTATAAAAATACAAGGAGATGGGTTATGCTCCGGGGCTTGCCTGCGATGTCGAGGTTGTCAAAAACTCCAGAAAACCACAACTAGATAACCACAACGACTGACTAGAATTCCACTTCGGGACTAGCTCAACAAGGGAATCCCACTTGCGATCACTAAACGTAAGTAAATATGCATGCTTTAGGATGATGATGTACTAAACATGATTTAGAGGATCAAATAAAGCTTAACTAACTTGAATATAACTTTCCTTCACATTTAAGTTGGTTAATAACTTCACAAAGCAATATTAGTTGTTGTTAAAATAAGCCAATTGTGAGTAGCACAACCACTAATTAACTTGCCAAGGAACATCAATGGTGATCATGTTCCCTAGTCTCCATTCAATCTAAAAGTCATTTCAAGTCAAATTTGAGAATTATCCTAATTAACTTAGCATTAATTAATTAATTTAATTAAGACATTTAATTAAGCATATAAACAACAATTATCAAAATAGTACCAAAATTTTTGTATATGTAAATCTAGGTATATAAAGCTTACTAGTCAAGTATCATAAATTTTGGATCATTCTTGGAATCTACAAAAATTATTGAAGTTGCATTAATAAATTAAATTAGGTAATTTTAAATCATGCAAGAACTAAACATTTTTAGCATTTCATAACTTTTCTAGATAAAGAGCATCATAAAAAGCATACACAAAAATTTTCATTAATTTATTAGATCTAATTATTTTTCTGAGATCTATGCAAATTACTGCACTATTCAAATTTTTAGAAAAAAAGGAAAAACTATTTTCTCTCCCTCCAGCCCAATCCACAGACAAAATGGGCCGGCCCAACTTGGCTCTCTGTTTTGGCCCACGATGTCGCTGAGCAGGCCAAATGGAGACCGTCGCTGACCGTCGGCGTCCCACCGACGGCGACCTCCCTGATAGTGGCCAAGCATCACACGATGACCCTCAAGAGCAGGTGCGACAACAGAAGATAGCAGGCACTCGAGTTAGTGTTCAAACAAGGCGTGGCCGTGGCCATGGCAGACCGACGAGGACCCGCACGGTGATGCGACGGCGGAACTGTCGTCCCGATGCGGTAGAAGATAAATGGAGGGGAGCAATGAGACTAGGAGCTCACCTCGAACGCGATGGTGTGCTAGTGAAGTGGAAAGGCAATGGAGACACCGTGCCCTCGATGATGGTGATGGCGGCAACACGGACATGGTGGCGGCGCGTCATTCTAGCAGAAACTAAGCACCAAACTGAAATTGATAAAGTGTACGAGCATTAGGAGCACAAGGCGATCCCAAAACAACGAAGAGATGAGCCCATGGCTCACTAGAGCAGCGTGGCCTCGGTGAGGCTTTATATCAGTGGCAATGGAGTTCGCCATGGTAGAATTGGTGCCCACGGCCAATTATAGTGGCAAGAGTTGGGGTGAGCTGGTCGGAGGGATGCGCGAGGAGGTTACGAAGCTACGGTAAACTTGAATTGAAGAATGAACAAGTGACGTCGATGAATTTCTCATCGACGATGGTGTTAGACTGGCGACGGGGGTGAAGAAGAGGATGATGTCGATCGGCTTGGTTGTAAAGGATGCGAGCGTGGCTTCGAGAGGGCCAGCTTTAGCTTAGAACGCACCAAGGAAGCAGTTGTGTGCCTCTATGATGTTGAGCGGCGCTAGAGCGGTGGCGATCGACGGTGAAGCAGCCGAGCTGCCTGCTCTTCACATCGGTAAGAAACCGACTGAACCCTCCTAACTCACATTTCTTGGTCTCCAATTTTTGCAAACTAACTCAATGATCTTCCTTAAATAGTATTGTACATCTACAAGAGATCTACAGAATTGCTTTAAGATTCATCACCCAAAACTTTTTAGATTAGGAGTTTTTGAATAACAAAGATAGGTACTTTGAAACAGAAGAAAGAGAAAGGAAATTCAGAGTTAGGGTTTGGGGATAACTGAGTTGATTAGCCACTTTTGGCATTTAATGGGTGATTATTTATGAGCCACATAACTCAACCAAGACCACCATGCCATAGTACAATCTTTGTACTAATGAATGATGCCCATGATTGAGGCAAGTTTATTTGAGAAAAATCATTTTATAAACACTCCAAAAGTGAAACAATTATGAATTTCCAAGATAGACAATAATGACCAAGTGCTGGATTTCCATTTTGAATTCAAAATTGGGGCTCAATTTTTAATGGTTTGCACTTGAAATCATCCCCAACACTTATCTTAGTGCAAACAAAAACATTTACACTCCAAGGTTTATTTGGGCATATTTCCAACTTTTATATGAAATTCCAAAATGGCAAGGTCCCAAAGTACCTTGAGAGCAAATTTTTTCATTTTAACACATCTCATCAAACAATGCATTGCAACCCTAGAAATTTAACATTGCTTTTAGTGAATGCAAGACTTAGTTAGCTAAATGATAGGCTCATAATGCATGATCATGCCATGACCAAAGTTTTAGTGATGCTTAACATCGAGGGTGTTACAATTCCTATCACAACCAAAACATTTCATAACACGGGTGGACCCAGATATCTTTGACGGAATTGTATGATTTCACAAAAACAAACACTGCTTTGTTGCTTATGATAAGTTAATTTTAGAAAAGTCTCTAGGGACCCACTTTTGCGAACTCAGGTTCCCTAGGATGAGGCCTATAGTTCTGTAGCCGTAAGAAAAACTAGCTTGATTCCATGTCCAGAAGGCAATTTTCTCAAGGTTTTACATTTGCCACGACATCTGAATCGGTAGTTTCCGGTGTCACGTCCATCACGGTACCTTAACGACATGGTTGTACGACGTAATTGATACCGACTTCATGTAAGCTCTCCACCCTAACATGAGATGTGTCATTCCTATCACAATCAACTCGTTTCGTAACACGGGTGAACCCAAACATCTTTGACAAAATTGCTTGATTTTACCAAAATAAACACTACTTTATTGCCTATGATAAGTTATTTTTTGAAAGGTCACTAGGGATCCACTTTTGCCAATTCAG
Source organism: Saccharum officinarum (assembly GCA_020631735.1). Lineage (NCBI taxonomy): Eukaryota > Viridiplantae > Streptophyta > Magnoliopsida > Poales > Poaceae > Saccharum > Saccharum officinarum. The sequence continues at coordinate 3,463,698 of CM036189.1, read as the reverse complement.
GTTCCCTAGGGTGAGGCCTATAGTTCTACAGCCATGAAAAAAACTAGCTTGATTCCATGTCCAGGAGGCAAAGTTCTCAAGGTTTTACATTTGCCACAGCATATGCATCGGCAGTCCTAGTGTTGCGGCCATCACGTTATATTAACTGCATGATTGTGTGATGTAGTTGATAATACCATCATCAAAGCTCTCCACCCTAACATGAGATGTGTCATTGCTATCACAACCAACTCATTTCATAACATAAGTGGAGCTAGACATCTTTGATGGAATTGCATTATTTCACCGAAACAAACGCTGCTTTGTTGCCTATGATAAGTTATTTTTAGAAAAAAATATCTAAGAACCCACTTTTTCCAATTTAGTTTTCCTATGGTGAGGCCTATAGTTCTACAGTCATGAAAAAAACAAGCTTGATTCCATGTCTAGAAGGCAAATTTCTTAAGGTTTTACATTTGCCACGACATCTGAATCCTAAACCCTAAACCCTAAACTCTAAACCCTAGAACTATAGGCCTCACCCTAGGGAACCTGAATTGGCAAAAGTGGATCCCTGGAGACTTTTCTAAAAATAACTTATCATAGGCAATAAAGCAGTGTTTATTTTGGTGAAATCAAGCAATTCCGTCAAAGATGCCTAGGTTCACCCGTGTTGCGAAACGAGTTGGTTGTGATAGGAATGACACATCTCATGTTAGGGTGGAGAGCTTACATGAAGTTAGTATCAATTATGTCGTACAACCATGTCGTTAAGGTATCGTGATGGCCGTGACATCGGAAACTACTGATTCAGATGTCGTGGCAAATATAAAACCTTGAGAAATTTGCCTTCTGGACATGGAATTGAGCTAGTTTTTTTACGGCTACAGAACTATAGGCCTCATCCTAGGGAACCTGAGTTCACAAAAGTGGGTCCCTAGACACTTTTCTAAAATTAACTTGTCATAAGCAACAAAGCAATGTTTATTTTGGTGAAATCATGCAATTCCGTCAAAGATATCTTGGTCCACCCGTGTTATGAAATGAGTTGGTTGTGATAGGAATGACACATCTGAAAGTTAGGGTGGATAGCTTAGATAAAGTTAGTATCAATTATGTTGCACAACCACACTGTTAAGGTACCGTGATGGCCGCAACACCAGAAATTGTCGATTCAGATGTCGTGGCAAATGTAAAACCTTAAGAAATTTGCGTTCTAGACATGGAATCAAGCTAGTTTTTTTATGAATATAGAACTATAGGCCTCACCATAGGAAAACTAAATTGGCAAAAGTGGGTTATTAGAGATTTTTTCAAAAAATAACTTATCATAGGCAACAAAGCAACGTTTGTTTTGGTGAAATAATACAATTCCATCAAAGATGTCTGGCTCCACCCGTGTTGTCAAATGAGTTGGTTGTGATGGGAATGACACATTTCATGTTAGGGTGGAGAGGTTTGATGAAGTTATTATCAATTACATCACACAATCACAAAGTTAATATACCGCGACGACCGCGACACTAGGACTGCCGATGCATATGTTGTGGCAAATGTAAAACCTTGAGAACTTTGCCTTATGGACATGGAATCAAGCTAGTTTTTTTCATGGCTGTAGAACTACGAGCCTCACCCTAGGGAACCTAAATTGGCAAAAGTGGATCCCTGGAGACTTTTCTAAAAATAACTTATCTTAGGCAATAAAGCAGAGTTTATTTTGGTGAAATTAAGCAATTTCGTCAAAGATGTCTGGGTTCACCCTTGTTACGAAACGAGTTGGTTGTGATAGGAATGGCATATCTCATGTTAGGGTGGAGAGCTTACATGAAGTCAATATCAATTACGTCGTACAACCACGCCGTTAAGGTACCGTGATGGCCGTGACACCGGAAACTACCGATTCAGATATCGGGGCAAATGTAAAACCTTGAGAAATTTGCCTTCTGGACGTGGAATAAAGCTAGTTTTTTATGGCTACAGAACTATAGGCCTCATCCTAGGGAACCTGAGTTCACAAAAGTGGGTCCCTAGAGACTTTTTTAAAATTAACTTATCATAGGCAACAAAGCAGTGTTTGTTTTGGTGAAATCATGCAATTCTGTCAATGATGTCTGGGTCCACCCATAGAATGAAATGAGTTAGTTGTGATAGGAATGGCACATCTCATGTTAGGGTGGAGAGCTTAGATGAAGTCAGTATTAATTATGTCACACAACCACACCGTCAAGGTACCGTGATGCCCGCGACACCAGAAACTGCTGATTTAGATGTCGTGACAAATGTAAAACCTTAAGAAGGCAAAGTTCTCAAGGTTTTACATTTGCCATAGCATATGCATCGGCAGTCCTAGTTTTGCGGCCATCACGTTATATTAACTGCATGATTGTGTGATGTAGTTGATAATACCGTCATCAAAGCTCTCCACCCTAACATGAGATGTGTCATTGCTATCACAACCAACTCATTTCATAACACAGGTAGAGCTAGACATTTTTGATGGAATTGCATTATTTCACCAAAACAAACGCTCCTTTGTTGCCTATGATAAGTTATTTTTAGAAAAATTATCTAAGAACCCACTTTTGCCAATTTAGTTTTCCTATGGTGAGGCCTATAGTTCTACAGTCATGAAAAAAACTAGCTTGATTCCATGTCTAGAAGACAAATTTCTTAAGGTTCTACATTTGCCACGACATCTAAATCCTAAACCCTAAACCCTAAACCCTAGAACTACAGGCCTCACCCTAGGGAACCTGAATTGGCAAAAGTGGATCCCTGGAGACTTTTCTAAAAATAACTTATCATAGGCAATAAAGCAGTGTTTATTTTGGTTAAATCAAGCAATTCCGTCAAAGATGTCTAGGTTCACCCGTGTTGCGAAACGAGTTGGTTGTGAAAGGAATGACACATCTCATGTTAGGGTGGAGAGCTTACATGAAGTTAGTATCAATTATGTCGTACAACCATGTCGTTAAGGTACCGTGATGGCCGTGCATCGGAAACTGCTGATTCAGATGTCGTGGCAAATTTAAAACCTTAAGAAATTTGCCTTCTGGACATGGAATTGAGCTAGTTTTTTTTACAGCTACAGAACTATAGGCCTCATCCTAGGGAACCTGAGTTCACAAAAGTGGGTCCCTAGAGACTTTTCTAAAATTAACTTGTCATAAGCAACAAAGCAATGTTTGTTTTGGTGAAATCATGCAATTCCATCAAAGATATCTGGGTCCACCCGTGTTATGAAATGAGTTAGTTGTGATAGGAATGGCACATCTGAAAGTTAGGGTGGATAGCTTAGATAAAGTTAGTATCAATTATGTTGCACAACCACACTATTAAGGTACCGTGATGGCCGCGACACCAGAAACTGCCGATTCAGATGTCGTGGCAAAATTAAAACCTTAAGAAATTTGCTTTCTAGACATGGAATCAAGCTAGTTTTTTTTTATGACTATAGAACTATAGGCCTCACCATAGGGAAACTAAATTGGCAAAAGTGGGTTATTAGAGATTTTTTCAAAAAATAACTTATCATAGGCAACAAAGCAGCGTTTGTTTCGGTGAAATAATGCAATTCCATCAAAGATGTCTAGCTCCACCCATGTTATGAAATGAGTTGGTTGTGATGGGAATGACACATCTCATGTTAGGGTGGGGAGCTTTGATGAAGTTATTATAAACTACATCACACAATCACATAGTTAATATACCGCGATGACCGCGACACTAGGACTGCCGATGCATATGTTGTGGCAAATGTAAAACCTTGAGAACTTTGCCTTCTGTACATGGAATCAAGCTAGTTTTTTTCATGGCTATAGAACTATGGGCCTCACCCTAGGGAACCTAAATTGGCAAAAGTGGATCCCAGGAGACTTTTCTAAAAAAAACTTATCATAGGCAATAAAGTAGAGTTTATTTTGGTGAAATCAAGCAATTTCATCAAAGATGTCTGGGTTCACCCTTGTTACGAAACGAGTTGGTTGTGACAGGAATGGCATATCTCTTGTTAGGGTGGAGAGCTTACATGAAGTCAGTATCAATTACGTCGTACAACCACGCCGTTAAGGTACTGTGATGGCCGTGACACCGGAAACTACCGATTCATATGTCGGGGCAAATGTAAAACCTTGAGAAATTTGCCTTCTGGACGTGGAATAAAGCTAGTTTTTTATGGATACAGAACTATAGGCCTCATCCTAGGGAACCAGAGTTCACAAAAGTGGGTCCCTAGAGACTTTTTTAAAATTAACTTATCATAGGCAACAAAGCAGTGTTTGTTTTGGTGAAATCATGCAATTCCATCAATGATGTCTGGGTCCACCCGTGTTATGAAATGAGTTAGTTGCGATAGGAATGACACATCTCATGTTAGGGTGGAGGGCTTAGATGAAGTCAGTATCAATTATCTCACACAACCACACCGTCAAGGTACCGTGATGCCCGCGACACCAGAAACTGCTGATTCAGATGTCGTGGCAAATGTAAAACCTTAAGTAATTAGCCTTCTGGACATGGAATCAAGATAGTTTTTTCATGACTATAGAACTACAGGCCTCACCCTAGGGAACCTAAATTGGCAAAAGTGGATCCCTGGAGATGTTTCTAAAAATAACTTATCATAGGCAATAAAGTAGAGTTTATTTTGGTGAAATCAAGCAATTTCGTCAAAGATGTCTGGGTTCACCCGTGTTACGAAACGAGTTGGTCGTGATAGGAATGGCATATCTCATGTTAGGGTGGAGAGCTTACATAAAGTTAGTATCAATTACGTCGTACAACCGCGCCATTAAGGTACCATGATGGCTATGACACCGGAAACTGCTGATTCAGCTGTCATGGCAATTGTAAAACCTTGAGAAATTTGCCTTCTAGACGTGGAATCGAGCTAGTTTTTTATGGCTACAAAACTATAGGCCTCATCCTAGGGAACCTAAGTTCACAAAAGAGGGTCCCTAGAGACTTTTCTAAAATTAACTTATCATAGGCAACAAAGCAGTGTTTGTTTTGGTGAAATCATGCAATTTCATCAAAGATGACTAGGTTCACCCGTGTTACGAAACGAGTTGGTTGTGACAGGAATGGCATATCTCATGTTAGGGTGGAGAGCTTAGATGAAGTCAGTATCAATTGTGTCGTACAACCACGCCGTTAAGGTACCGTGATGGCCGTGACACCGAAAACTGCCGATTCAGATGTCGTGGCAAATGTAAAACCTTGAGAAATTTGTCTTCTGGATGTGGAATCAAGCTAGTTTTTTATGGCTATAGAACTATAGGCCTCATCCTAGGGAACCTGAGTTCGCAAAAGTGGGTCCTTAGAGACTTTTCCAAAATTAACTTATCATAGGCAACAAAGCAATGTTTGTTTTGGTGAAATCATGCAATTCCGTCAAAGATGTCTGGGTCCACCTGTGTTATGAAATGAGTTGGTTGTGACAAGAATGGCACATCTCATGTTAGGGTGGAGAGCTTAGATGAAGTCAGTATCAATTGCTTCGTACAACCACGCCGTTAAGGCACCGTGATGGCCGTGACACCGGAAACTATCGATTCAGATGTCGTGGCAAATGTAAAACCTTGAGAAATTTGCCTTCTGGACATGGAATCGAGCTAGTTTTTTATGGCTACAGAACAATAGGCCTCATCCTAGGGAACCTGAGTTTGCAAAAGTGGGTCCTTAGAGACTTTTCTAAAATTAACTTATCATAGGCAACAAAGCAATATTTGTTTTAGTGAAATCATGCAATTCCGTCAAAGATGTCTGGGTCCACCCGTGTTATTAAATGAGTTGGTTGTGACAGGAATGGCACATCTCATGTTAGGGTGGAGAGCATAGATGAAGTCAGTATCAATTATGTCACACAACCACAACGTTAAGGCACAGTGATGGCCGTGACACCGGAAACTGCTGATTCAGATGTCATGGCAAATGTAAAACCTTAAGAAATTTTCCTTTTGGGCATGGAATCAAGCTAGTTTTTTTCATGACTATAGAACTATAGGCCTCACCATAGGGAAACTAAATTGGCAAAACTAGGTTGTTAGAGATTTTTTCTAAAAATAACTTATCATAGGCAACAAAGCAACATTTGTTTCGGTGAAATAATGCAATTCCATCAAAGATGTCTGGCTCCACCCGTGATAAGAAATGAGTTGGTTGTGATAGGAATGACACATCTCATGTTAGGGTGGAGAGCTTTGATGAAGTTATTATCAACTATGTCACACAATCACGTAGTTAATATACCGCGATGGCCATGACACTAGGACCGCCGATGCATATGTTGTGGCAAATGTAAAACCTTGAGAACTTTGCCTTCTGGGCATGGAATCAAGCTAGTTTTTTTCATGGTTGTAGAACTATGGGCCTCACCCTATGGAAGCTAAATTGGCAAAAGTGGATCCCTGGAGATGTTTCTAAAAATAACTTATCATAGGCAATAAAGCAGAATTTATTTTGGTGAAATCAAGCAATTTCGTCAAAGATGTCTGGGTTCACCCGTGTTACGAAACGAGTTGGTTGTGACAGGAATGGCATATCTCATGTTAGGGTGGAGAGCTTACATGAAGTTAGAATCAATTACGTCGTACAACCACGCCGTTAAGGTACCGTGATGGCCGTAACACCGGAAACTGTCGATTCAGATGTCTTGGCAAATGTAAATCCTTGAGAAATTTGCCTTCTAGACATGGAATCGAGCTTGTTTTTTATGGCTACAGAACTATAGGCCTCATCCTAGGGAACCTAAGTTCATAAAAAGTGGGTCCCTAGAGACTTTTCTAAAATTAACTTATCATAGGCAACAAAGCAGTGTTTGTTTTGGTGAAATCATGCAATTCCGTCAAAGATGTATGGGTCCATCCGTGTTATGAAATGAGTTGGTTGTGATAGGAATGACATATCTCATGTTAGGGTGGAGAGCTTAGATGAAGTCAGTATCAATTGCATCACACAACCACGCCGTGTAGTACCGTGATGGCCGTGACACCGGAAACTGCTGATTCAGATGTCGTGGCAAATGTAAAACCTTGAGAAATTTGCCTTATGGACGTGGAATCGAGCTAGTTTTTTATGGCTACAGAACTATAGGCCTCATCCTAGGGAACCTGAGTTCACAAAAGTGGGTCCTTAGAGACTTTTCCAAAATTAACTTATCACAGGCAACAAAGCAATGTTTGTTTTGGCGAAATCATGCAATTCCATCAAAGATGTCTGGGTCCACCCGTGTTATGAAATGAGTTGGTTGTGACAAGAATGGCACATCTCATGTTAGGGTGGAGAGCTTAGATGAAGTTAGTATCAATTGCTTCGTACAACCACGCCGTTAAGGTACCGTGATGGCCGTGACAACGGAAACTGTCAATTCAGATGTCATGGCAAATGTAAAACCTTGAGAAATTTGCCTTCTGGACATGGAATCGAGCTAGTTTTTTATGGCTACAGAACAATAGGCCTCATCCTAGGGAACCTGAGTTTGCAAAAGTGGGTCCTTAGAGACTTTTCTAAAATTAACTTATCATAGGCAACAAAGCAATATTTGTTTTGGTGAAATCATGCAATTCCATCAAAGATGTCTGGGTCCACCCATGTTATTAAATGAGTTGGTTGTGACAGGAATGGCACATCTCATGTTAGGGTGGAGAGCATAGATGAAGTCAGTATCAATTATGTCAGACAACCACAACGTTAAGGCACAGTGATGGCCGTGACACCAGAAACTGCTGATTCAGATGTCGTGGCAAATGTAAAACCTTAAGAAATTTGCCTTTTGGGCATGGAATCAAGCTAGTTTTTTTCATGACTATAGAACTATAGGCCTCACCATAGGGAAACTAAATTGGCAAAACTAGGTTATTAGATATTTTTTCTGAAAATAACTTATCATAGGCAACAAAGCAGCGTTTGTTTCGGTGAAATAGTGCAATTCCATCAAAGATGTCTGTCTCCACCCATGATAAGAAATGAGTTGGTTGTGATAGGAATGACACATCTCATGTTAGGGTGGAGAGCTTTGATGAAGTTATTATCAACTATGTCACACAATCACATAGTTAATATACCGCGATGGCCATGACACTAGGACTGCCGATGCATATGTTGTGGCAAATGTAAAACCTTGAGAACTTTGCCTTCTGGGCATGGAATCAAGCTAGTTTTTTTCATGGTTGTAGAACTATGGGCCTCACCCTATGGAAGCTAAATTGGCAAAAGTGGATCCCTGGAGATGTTTCTAAAAATAACTTATCATAGGCAATAAAGCATAATTTATTTTTGGTGAAATCAAGCAATTTCGTCAAAGATGTTTGGGTTCACCCGTGTTACGAAACGAGTTGGTTGTGACAGGAATGGCATATCTCATGTTAGGGTGGAGAGCTTACATGAAGTTAGAATCAATTACGTCGTACAACCACGCCGTTAAGGTACCGTGATGGCCGTAACACCGGAAACTGCCGATTCAGATGTCGTGGCAAATGTAAATCCTTGAGAAATTTGCCTTCTAGACGTGGAATCGAGCTAGTTTTTTATGGCTACAGAACTATAGGACTCATCCTAGGGAACCTAAGTTCACAAAAAGTGGGTCCCTAGAGACTTTTCTAAAATTAACTTATCATAGGCAACAAAGCAGTGTTTGTTTTGGTGAAATCATGCAATTCCGTCAAAGATGTCTAGGTCCACCCGTGTTATGAAATGAGTTTGTTGTGATAGGAATGACACATCTCATGTTAGGGTGGAGAGCTTAGATGAAGACAGTATCAATTGCATCACACAACCACGCCGTATAGTACCGTGATGGCCGTGACACAGGAAACTGCCGATTCAGATGTCGTGGCAAATGTAAAACCTTGAGAAATTTGCCTTATGGATGTGGAATTGAGCTAGTTTTTTATGGCTATAGAACAATAGGCCTCATCCTAGGGAACCTGAGTTCACAAAAGTGGGTCCTTAGAGACTTTTCTAAAATTAACTTATCATAGGCAACAAAGAAATGTTTGTTTTGGTGAAATCATGCAATTCCGTCAAAGATGTCTGGGTCCACCCGTGTTATGAAATGAGTTGGATGTGACAGGAATGGCACATCTCATGTTAGGGTATAGAGCATAGATGAAGTCAGTATCAATTATGTCACACAACTACACCGTTAAGGCACAGTGATGGCCGCGACACCGGAAACTGCTGATTCAGATGTCGTGGCAAATGTAAAACCTTGAGAAATTTGCCTTCTGGACATGGAATCAAGCTAGTTTTTTTCATGACTATAGAACTATAGGACTTACCATAGGGAAACTAAATTGGCAAAACTAGGTTATTAGAGATTTTTTCTAAAAATAACTTATCATAGGCAACAAAGCAGCGTTTGTTTCGGTGAAATAATGCAATTCCATCAAGGATGTCTGGCTCCCCCCGTGTTATGAAATGAGTTGGTTGTGATAGGAATGACACATCTCATGTTAGGGTGGAGAGCTTTGATGAAGTTATTATCAACTACGTCACACAATCACGAAGTTAATATACCGCGATGGCCGTGACACTAGGACTGCCGATGCATATGTTGTGGCAAATGTGAAACCTTGAGAACTTTGCCTTCTGGACATGGAATCAAGCTAGTTTTTTTCATGGTTGTAGAACTATGCGGCCTCACCCTAGGGAACCTAAATTGGAAAAAGTGGATCCCTGGAGATGTTTCTAAAAATAATTTATCATAGGCAATAAAGCAGAATTTATTTTGGTGAAATCAAGCAATATCGTCAAAGATGTCTGGGTTTACCCGTGTTATGAAACGAGTTGGTTGTGACAGGAATGGCATATCTCATGTTAGGGTGGAGAGCTTACATGAAGTTAGTATCAATTACGTCGTACAACCATGCCGTTAAGGTACCGTGATGGCCGTGACACCGGAAACTGCCGATTCAGATGTCGTGGCAAATGTAAAACCTTGAGAAATTTGCCTTCTAGACATGGAATCGAGCTAGTTTTTTATGGCAACAGAACTATAGGCCTCATCCTAGGGAACCTAAGTTTGCAAAAGTGGGTCCCTAGAGACTTTTCTAAAATTAACTTATCATAGGCAACAAAGCAATGTTTGTTTTGGTGAAATCAAGCAATTCCGTCAAAGATGTCTGGGTCCACCCGTGTTATGAAATGAGTTGGTTGTGATAGGAATGGAACATCTCATGTTAGGGTGGAGAGCTTAGATGAAGTTAGTATCAATTGCATCATACAACCACGCCGTTAAGGTACCGTGATAGCCGTGACACCGGAAACTGCCGATTCAGATGTCGTGGCAAATGTAAAACCTTGAGAAATTTGCCTTCTAGATGTGGAATTGAGCTAGTTTTTTATGGCTACAGAACTATAGGCCTCATCCTAGGGAACCTAAGTTCGCAAAAGTGGGTCCCTAGAGACTTTTCTAAAATTAACTTATCATAGGCAACAAAGCAGTGTTTGTATTGGTGAAATCATGCAATTCCGTCAAAGATGTTTGGGTCCACCCGTGTTATGAAATGAGTTGGTTGTGACAGGAATGGCATATCTCATGTTCGGGTGGAGAGCTTAGATGAAGTCAATATCAATTGCGTCGTACAACCACGCCATAAAGGTACCATGATGGCCGTGACACCGGAAACTGCCGATTCAGATGTCGTGGCAAATGTAAAACCTTGAGAAATTTGCCTTCTGGACGTGGAATCGAGCTAGTTTTTTATGGCTACAGAACAATAGGCCTCATCCTAGGGAACCTGAGTTCACAAAAGTGGGTCCTTAGAGATTTTTCTAAAATTAACTTATCATAGGCAACAAAGCAATGTTTGTTTTGGTGAAATCATGCAATTCCGTTAAAGATGTATGGGTCCACCCATGTTATGAAATGAGTTGGTTGTGATAGGAATGGCACATCTCATGTTAGGGTGGAGAGCGTAGATGAAGTCAGTATCAATTATGTCACACAACCACACCGTTAAGGCACAGTGATGGCCACGACACCGGAAACTGCTGATTCAGATGTCGTGGCAAATGTAAAACCTTAAGAATTTTGCCTTCTGGACATGGAATCATGCTAGTTTTTTTCATGAATATAGAACTATAGGCCTCACCATAAGGAAACTTAATTCACAAAACTAGGTTATTAGAGTTTTTTTCTAAAAATAACTTATCATAGGCAACAAAGCAGTGTTTGTTTCGGTGAAATAATGCAATTCCATCAAAGATGTCTGGCTCCACCCGTGTTATGAAATGAGTTGGTTGTGATAGGAATGACACATCTCATGTTAGGGTGGAGAGCTTTGATGAAGTTATTATCAACTATGTCACACAATCACGTAGTTAATATACCGCGATGGCCGTGACACGAGGACTGTCGATGCATGTGTTGTGGCAAATGTAAAACCTTGAGAACTTTGCCTTCTGGACATGGAATCAAGCTAGTTTTTTTTCATGGTAGTAGAACTACGGGCCTCACCCTAGGGAACCTAAATTGGCAAAAGTGGATCCCTGGAGACGTTACTAAAAATAACTTATCATAGGCAACAAAGCAGAGTTTATTTTGGTGAAATCAAGCAATTTCGTCAAAGATGTCTAGGTTCACCCGTGTTACGAAACGAGTTGGTTGTTATAGGAATGACACATCTCATGTTTGGGTGGAGAGCTTAGATGAAGTTAGCGTCAATTATGTCACACAACCATGCCATAAAGGTACCACGATGGCCGCGACACCGGAAACTACCGATTCAGAAGTCGTGGCAAATGTAAAACCTTGAGAAATTTGCCTTCTAGATGTGTAATCGAGCTGGTTTTTTATGGCTACAAAACTATAGGCCTCATCCTAGGGAACCTGAGTTCGCAAAAGTGGGTCCCTAGAGACTTTTCTAAAATTAACTTATTATAGGCAACAAAGTAGAGTTTGTATTGATGAAATCATGCAATTCCGTCAAAGATGTTTGGGTCCACCCGTGTTATGAAATGAGTTGATTGTAATAGGAATGGCACATCTCATGTTAGGGTGGAGAGCTTAGATGAAGTCAGTATCAATTATGTCACACAACCACACTGTTAAGGTACTGTGATGGCCGCGACACCAGAAACTGCTGATTCAGATGTCGTGGCAAATGTAAAACCTTGAGAAATTTGCCTTCTGGACATGGAATCAAGCTAGTTTTTTTCATGACTATAGAACTATAGGACTTACCATAGGGAAACTAAATTGGCAAAACTAGGTTATTAGAGATTTTTTCTAAAAATAACTTATCATAGGCAACAAAGCAGCGTTTGTTTCGGTGAAATAATGCAATTCCATCAAGGATGTCTGGCTCCCCCCGTGTTATGAAATGAGTTGGTTGTGATAGGAATGACACATCTCATGTTAGGGTGGAGAGCTTTGATGAAGTTATTATCAACTACGTCACACAATCACGAAGTTAATATACCGCGATGGCCGTGACACTAGGATTGCCAATGCATATGTTGTGGCAAATGTGAAACCTTGAGAACTTTGCCTTCTGGACATGGAATCAAGCTAGTTTTTTTCATGGTTGTAGAACTATGCGCCTCACCCTAGGGAACCTAAATTGGAAAAAGTGGATCCCTGGAGATGTTTCTAAAAATAATTTATCTTAGGCAATAAAGCAGAATTTATTTTGGTGAAATCAAGCAATATCGTCAAAGATGTCTGGGTTTACCCGTGTTATGAAACGAGTTGGTTGTGACAGGAATGGCATATCTCATGTTAGGGTGGAGAGCTTACATGAAGTTAGTATCAATTACGTCGTACAACCATGCCGTTAAGGTACCGTGATGGCCGTGACACCGGAAACTGCCGATTCAGATGTCGTGGCAAATGTAAAACCTTGAGAAATTTGCCTTCTAGACATGGAATCGAGCTAGTTTTTTATGGCAATAGAACTATAGGCCTCATCCTAGGGAACCTAAGTTTGCAAAAGTGGGTCCCTAGAGACTTTTCTAAAATTAACTTATCATAGGCAACAAAGCAATGTTTGTTTTGGTGAAATCAAGCAATTCCGTCAAAGATGTCTGGGTCCACCCGTGTTATGAAATGAGTTGGTTGTGATAGGAATGGAACATCTCATGTTAGGGTGGAGAGCTTAGATGAAGTTAGTATCAATTGCATCATACAACCACGCCGTTAAGGTACCGTGATAGCCGTGACACCGGAAACTGCCGATTCAGATGTCGTGGCAAATGTAAAACCTTGAGAAATTTGCCTTCTAGATGTGGAATTGAGCTAGTTTTTTATGGCTACAGAACTATAGGCCTCATCCTAGGGAACCTAAGTTCGCAAAAGTGGGTCCCTAGAGACTTTTCTAAAATTAACTTATCATAGGCAACAAAGCAGTGTTTGTATTGGTGAAATCATGCAATTCCGTCAAAGATGTTTGGGTCCACCCGTGTTATGAAATGAGTTGGTTGTGACAGGAATGGCATATCTCATGTTCGGGTGGAGAGCTTAGATGAAGTCAATATCAATTGCGTCGTACAACCACGCCATAAAGGTACCATGATGGCCGTGACACCGGAAACTGCCGATTCAGATGTCGTGGCAAATGTAAAACCTTGAGAAATTTGCCTTCTGGACGTGGAATCGAGCTAGTTTTTTATGGCTACAGAACAATAGGCCTCATCCTAGGGAACCTGAGTTCACAAAAGTGGGTCCTTAGAGATTTTTCTAAAATTAACTTATCATAGGCAACAAAGCAATGTTTGTTTTGGTGAAATCATGCAATTCCGTTAAAGATGTATGGGTCCACCCATGTTATGAAATGAGTTGGTTGTGATAGGAATGGCACATCTCATGTTAGGGTGGAGAGCGTAGATGAAGTCAGTATCAATTATGTCACACAACCACACCGTTAAGGCACAGTGATGGCCACGACACCGGAAACTGCTGATTCAGATGTCGTGGCAAATGTAAAACCTTAAGAATTTGCCTTCTGGACATGGAATCATGCTAGTTTTTTTCATGAATATAGAACTATAGGCCTCACCATAGGAAACTTAATTCACAAAACTAGGTTATTAGAGTTTTTTCTAAAAATAACTTATCATAGGCAACAAAGCAGTGTTTGTTTCGGTGAAATAATGCAATTCCATCAAAGATGTCTGGCTCCACCCGTGTTATGAAATGAGTTGGTTGTGATAGGAATGACACATCTCATGTTAGGGTGGAGAGCTTTGATGAAGTTATTATCAACTATGTCACACAATCACGTAGTTAATATACCGCGATGGCCGTGACACGAGGACTGTCGATGCATGTGTTGTGGCAAATGTAAAACCTTGAGAACTTTGCCTTCTGGACATGGAATCAAGCTAGTTTTTTTTCATGGTAGTAGAACTACGGGCCTCACCCTAGGGAACCTAAATTGGCAAAAGTGGATCCCTGGAGACGTTACTAAAAATAACTTATCATAGGCAACAAAGCAGAGTTTATTTTGGTGAAATCAAGCAATTTCGTCAAAGATGTCTAGGTTCACCCGTGTTACGAAACGAGTTGGTTGTTATAGGAATGACACATCTCATGTTTGGGTGGAGAGCTTAGATGAAGTTAGGTATCAATTATGTCACACAACCATGCCATAAAGGTACCACGATGGCCGCGACACCGGAAACTACCGATTCAGAAGTCGTGGCAAATGTAAAACCTTGAGAAATTTGCCTTCTAGATGTGTAATCGAGCTGGTTTTTTATGGCTACAAAACTATAGGCCTCATCCTAGGGAACCTGAGTTCGCAAAAGTGGGTCCCTAGAGACTTTTCTAAAATTAACTTATCATAGGCAACAAAGTAGAGTTTGTTTTGGTGAAATCATGCAATTCCGTCAAAGATGTCTGGGTCCACCCGTGTTATGAAATGAGTTGGTTGTGATAGGAATGGCACATCTCATGTTAGGGTGGAGAGCTTAGATGAAGTCAGTATCAATTATGTCACACAACCACACTGTTAAGGTACTGTGATGGCCGCGACACCAGAAACTGCTGATTCAGATGTCGTAGCAAATGTAAAACCTGAAGAAATTTGCCTTCTGGACATGGAATAAAGCTAGTTTTTTTCATGACTATGGAACTATAGGCCTCACCCTTGGGAACCTAAATTGGCAAAACTAGGTTGTTAGAGATTTTTTCTAAAAATAACTTATCATAGGTAACAAAGCAGTGCTTGTTTCGGTGAAAAAATGCAATTCCATCAAAGATGTCTGGCTCCACCCGTGTTATGAAATGGGTTGTTTGTGATAGAAATGACACATCTCATGTTAGGGTGGAGAGCTTTGATGAAGTTATTATCAACTATGTCATACAATCACGTAGTAAATATACCGTGATGGCCGCGACACTAGGACTGCTGATGCATATGTTGTGGCAAATGTAAAACCTTGTGAACTTTGCCTTCTGGACATGGAATCAAGCTAGTTTTTTTCATGGTTGTAGAACTACAAGCCTCACCCTAGGGAACGTAAATTGGCAAAAGTGGATCCCTGGAGACTTTTCTAAAAATAACTTATGATAAGCAATAATGCAGTGTTTATTTTGGTGAAATCAAGCAATTCCATCAATGATGTCTAGGTTCCCCCGTGTTACAAAATGACTTGGTTGTGACAGGAATGACACATCTCATGTTAGGGTGGACAGCTTACATGAAGGAAGTATCAATTACGTCATACAACCACACCGTTAAGGTACCGTGATGGCCATGACACCACAAACTGCCGATTCAGATGTCGTGGCAAATGTAAAACCTTGAGAAACTTGCCTTTTGGACATGGAATCGAGCTAGTTTCTTTATGGCTATATAACTATAGGCCTCATCCTAGGGAACCTGAGTTCACAAAAGTGGGTCCCTTAAGACTTTTCTAAAATTAACTTATCATAGGCAATAAAGCAGTGTTTGTTTTGGTGAAATCATGCAATTCCGTCAAAGATGTCTGGCTCGACCCATGTTATGAAATGAGTTGGTTATGATAGTAATAGCACATCTCATGTTAGGGTGGAGAGCTTAGATGAAGTCAGTATCAATTATATCACACAACCACAACGTTAAGGTACCGTGATGGCCGCGACATCGGAAACTGCCGATTCAGATGTCGTGGCAAATGTAAAACCTTAAGAAATTTGCCTTGTGGACATGGAATCAAGCTAGTTTTTTTCATGACTTTAGACATATAGGCCTCACCCTAGGGAACCTAAACTGGCAAAAGTGGGTTCTTATTGATTTTTCTAAAAATAACTTGTCATAGGCAACAAAGCAGCGTTTGTTTCGGTGAAATAATACAATTCCATCAAAGATGTCTGGTTCCACCCGTGTTGTGAAATGAGTTGGTTAGGATAGGAATGACACATCTCATGTTAGGGTGGAGGGCCCTGATGAAGTCAATATCAACTATGTCACACAACCACGCAGTTAATGTACCATAATGGCCGCGACACCAAGAAACTGTCGATGAATATATCGTGGCAAATGTAAAACCTTGAGAACTTTGCCTTCCGGACATGGAATCAAGCTAGTTTTTTTATGGCTATAAAACTATAGGCCTCATCCTAGGGAACCTAAATTGGCAAAAGTGGTTCCTCAAAGACTTTTCTAAAAATAACTTTTTGTAGGCAATAGAGTAGTGTTTGTTTCGTTGAAATCATGCAATTCCGTCAAAGATGCCTGGGTCCAACCGTGTTATGAAATGAGTTGGATGTGATAGGAATGGCACATATCATGTTAGGGTGGAGAGCTTAGATGAAGTTAGTATCAATTGCGTCACACAACCACGCCATTATGGTACCGTGATGGCCACAACACCGGAAACTACTGATTCAGACGTCGTGGCAAATGTAAAACCTTGAGAAATTTGCCTTCTGGACATGGAATCGAGCTAGGATTTTTTCATGGCTATAGAACTATAAACCTCACCCTAGGTAAGTAGAATTGGAAAAATTGGGTCCCTAGAGATTTTTGGAAAAATAACTTATCATAGGCAACAAAGCAGTGAAATCACGCAATTCCTTCAAAGAAGTCTGGGTCCACCCGTGTTACTAAACGAGTTGGTTGTCATAGGAATGACATATATCATGTTAGGGTGGAGAGCTTAGATGAAGTCAGTTTCAATTATGTCACACAACCACGCCGTTAAGGTAACATGATGGCCGTGACACCGGAAACTATTGATTCAAATGTCGTGGCAAACGTAAAACCTCGAGAAATATGCCTTCTGGACATGGAATCAAGCTAGGTTGTTTTTCATGGCTGCAAAACTATAGGCCTCACCCTAGGGAATCTGAATTGGCAAAAGTGAGTCCCTAGAAATTTTTCTAAAAATAACTTATCATAGGCAACAAAGCAGTGTTTGTTTTGGTGAAATAATGTAATTCCATCAAAGATGTCTGGGTCCACCCGTATTACAAAATGAGTTGGTTGTTATAGGAATGACACATCTCATGTTAGGGTGGAGAGCTTAGATGAAGTTAGCATCAATTATGTCACACAACCATGCCATAAAGGTACCGCGATGGCCGTGACATCGGAAACAGCTGATTCAGATGTCGTGGCAAATGTAAAACCTTGAGAAATTTGCCTTCTAGATGTGTAATCGAGCTAGTTTTTTATGGCTACAAAACTATAGGCCCCATCCTAGGGAACCTAAGTTCGCAAAAGTGGGTCCCTAGAGTCTTTTCTAAAATTAACTTATCATAGGCAACAAAGTAGAGTTTGTATTGATGAAATCATGCAATTCCGTCAAAGATGTCTGGGTCCACCCGTGTTATGAAATGAGTTGGTTGTGATAGGAATGGCACATCTCATGTTAGGGTGGGGAGCTTAGATGAAGCCAGTATCAATTATGTCACACAACCACACCGTTAAGGTACTGTGATGGCCGCGACACCGGAAACTTCTGATTTCAGATGTTGTAGCAAATGTAAAACCTTAAGAAATTTGCCTTCTAGACATGGAATAAAGCTAGTTTTTTTCATGACTATAGAACTATAGGCCTCACCCTTGCGAACCTAAATTGGCAAAACTAGGTTGTTAGAGATTGTTTCTAAAAATAACTTATCATAGGCAACAAAACAGTGTTTGTTTCGGTGAAATAATACAATTCCATCAAAGATGTCTGGCTCCACTCGTGTTATGAAATGGGTTGTTTGTGATAGAAATGACACATCTCATGTTAGGGTGGAGAGCTTTGATGAAGTTATTATCAACTATGTCATACAATCACGTAGTTAATATACCGTGATGGCCGCGACACTAGGACTGCTGATGCATATGTTGTGGCAAATGTAAAACCTTGAGAACTTTGCCTTCTGGACATGGAATCAAGCTAGTTTTTTTCATGGTTGTAGAACTACAAGCCTCACCCTAGGGAACCTAAATTGGCAAAAGTGGATCCCTGGAGACTTTTCTAAAAATAACTTATCATAGGCAATAAAGCAGTGTTTATTTTGGTGAAATCAAGCAATTCCATCAAAGATGTCTGGGTTCACCCGTGTTACAAAACGAGTTGGTTGTGACAGGAATGGCACATCTCATGTTAGGGTGGAGAGCTTACATGAAGGTAGTATCAATTACGTCATACAACCACACCGTTAAGGTACCGTGATGGCCATGACACTAGAAACTGCCGATTCAGATGTCGTGGCAAATGTAAAACCTTGAGAAACTTGCCTTCTGGACATGGAATCGAGCTAGTTTCTTTATGGCTATATAACTATAGGCCTCATACTACGGAACCTGAGTTCACAAAAGTGGGTCCCATAAGACTTTTCTAAAATTAACTTATCATAGGCAACAAAGCAGTGTTTGTTTTGGTGAAATCATGCAATTCCGTCAAAGATGTCTGGCTCGACCCGTGTTATGAAATGAGTTGGTTATGACAGGAATAGCACATCTCATGTTAGGGTGGAGAGCTTAGATGAAGTCAGTATCAATTATGTCACACAACCACACCGTTAAGGTACCATGATGGCCGCGACATCGGAAACTGCCGATTCAGATGTCGTGGCAAATGTAAAACCTTAAGAAATTTGCCTTCTGGACATGGAATCAAGCTAGTTTTTTTTCATAACTTTAGAACTATAGGCCTCACCCAGGGAACCCAAACTGGCAAAAGTGGGTTCTTATAGATTTTTCAAAAAATAACTTATCATAGGCAACAAAGCAGCGTTTGTTTCGGTGAAATAATGCAATTCCATCAAAGATGTCTGGCTCCACCCGTGTTGTGAAATGAGTTGGTTATGATAGGAATGACACATCTCATGTTAGGGTGGAGAGCTCTGATGAAGTCAATATCAACTATGTCACACAACCACGCAGTTAATGTACCATAATGGCCGCGACACCGAGAAACTGTCGATGAATATATCGTGGCAAATGTAAAACCTTGAGAACTTTGCCTTCCGGACATGGAATCAAGCTAGTTTTTTATGGCTGTAAAACTACAGGCCTCACCCTAGGGAACCTGAATTGGCAAAAGTGGTTCCTTGAAGACTTTTCTAAAAATAACTTTTTGTAGGCAATAGAGTAGTGTTTGTTTCGTTGAAATCATGCAATTCCGTCAAAGATGTCTGGGTCCAACCGTGTTATGAAATGAGTTGGATGTGATAGGAATGGCACATATCATGTTAGGGTGGAGAGCTTAGATGAAGTTAGTATCAATTGCGTCACACAACCACACCATTATGGTACCGTGATGGCCGCGACACCGAAAACTACTAATTCAGACGTCGTGGCAAATGTAAAACCTTGAGAAATTTGCCTTCTGGACATGGAATCGAGCTAGAATTTTTTCATGGCTATAGAACTATAAGCCTCACCCTAGGGAACTAGAATTGGAAAAATTGGGTCCCTAGAGATTTTTTGAAAAATAACTTATCATAGGCAACAAAGCAGTGAAATCACGCAATTCCTTCAAAGAAGTCTAGGTCCACCCGTGTTACTAAATGAGTTGGTTGTCATAGGAATGACATATATCATGTTAGGGTGGAGAGCTTAGATGAAGTCAGTTTGAATTATGTCACACAACCACGCTGTTAAGGTACCATGATGGCCGTGACACCAGAAACTATCGATTCAAATGTCGTGGCAAACGTAAATCCTCGAGAAATATGCCTTCTGGACATGGAATCAAGCTAGGTTGTTTTTCATGGCTGCAAAACTATAGGCCTCACCCTAGGGAATCTAAATTGGCAAAAGTGAGTCCCTAGAGATTTTTCTAAAAATAACTTATCATAGGCAACAAAGCAGTGTTTCTTTTGGTGAAATAATGTAATTCCATCAAAGATGTCTGGGTCCACCCGTATTACAAAATGAGTTGGTTGTTATAGGAATGACACATCTTATGTTAGGGTGGAGAGCTTAGATGAAGTTAGCATCAATTATGTCACACAACCATGCCATAAAGGTACCGCGATGGCCACGACACCGGAAACTGCCGATTCAAATGTCGTGGCAAATGTAAAATCTTGAGAAATTTGCCTTCTGAACATGGAATCGAGCTAGTTTTTTCATGACTATAGAACTATAGGACTCACCCTAGGGAACCTAAATTAGCAAAAGTGGGTTCCTAGAGATTTTTCTAAAAATAACTTATCATAGGCAACAAAGGAGTGTTTGTTTCGGTGAAATAATGTAATTCCATCAAAGATGTCTGGCTCCACCCGTCTTATAAATATGAGTTGGTTGTGATAGGAATGGCAAATCTCGTATTAGGGTGGAGAGCTCTGATGAAGTTCTTATCAACTACATCACATAACCACGCAGTTAATGTACCATGATGGTCGCGACACCGGGAACTGTCGATGCATATGTTGTGGCAAATGTAAAACTTTGAGAAATTTGCCTTCTGGACATGGAATCAAGCTAGGTTTTTTTCATGGCTACAAAACTATAGGCCTCACCCTAGGGAACCTGAATTGGTAAAAGTGAGTCCCTAGAGATTTTTCTAAAAATAACCTATCATAGGCAACAAAGCAGTGTTTGTTTTGGTGAAATCATGCAATTCCATCAAAAATGTCTGGGTCCACCCATGTTACAAAATGAGTTGGTTGTGACTGGAATGGCACATCCCATGTTAGGGTGGAGAGCTTAGATGAAGTTAGTATCAATTATGTTGCACAACCACGCCGTTAAGGTACCGTGATGGTCGTGACACCGGAAACTGCCGATTCAGATGTCATGGCAAATGTAAAACCTTGAGAAAATTGAATTCTAGACATGGAATCGAGCTAGATTTTTTTTTCATGGCTATAGAACCATAGGCCTCACCCAAGAAAACTTGAATTGGTAAAAGTGGTTCCCTGGAGATTTTTCTAGAAATAACTTATCATATGCAACAAAGTAGTGTTTGTTTCGGTGAAATCATGCAATTCCATCAAAGATCTCTGGGTCCACTCGTGTTATAAAATGAGTTGGTTGTGATAGGAATGGCACATCTTATGTTAGGGTGGAGAGCTTAGATGAAGTTAGTATCAATTATGTTGCAGAACCATGTCGTTAAGGTACCATGATGGCTGCGACACCGGAAACTGCCGATTAAGATGTCGTGGCAAATGTAAAACCTTAAGAAATTTGCCTTCTTGACATGGAATCAAGCTAGGTTTTTTCATGGCTACAAAACTATAGGCCTCACCGTAGGGAACCTGAATTGGAAAAAGTGAGTCCCTAGGGATTTTTCTAAAAATAACTTATCATAGGCAACAAAGTAGTGTTTGTTTTGCTGAAATCATGCAATTCCAACAAAGATGTCTAGGTCCACCCGTGTTACGAAATGAGTTGGTTGTGATAGGAATGGCACATCTCATGTTAGGGTGGAGAGCTTAGATGAAGTCAATATCAATTATGTTGCACAACCACGCCGTTAAGGTACTGTGATGGCCGTGACACCGGGCACTATCGATTCAGATGTCGTGGCAAATGTAAAACCTTGAGAAATTTGCCTTCTGGACATGGAATCGAGCTAGTTTTTTTCACGACTATAGAACTATAGGCCTCACCCTAGTGAACCTAAATTGGCAAAAGTGGGTTCCTATAGATTTTTCTAAAAATAACTTATCATAGGCAACAAAGTAGCGTTTGTTTTGGTGAAATAATTTAATTCCATCAAAGATGTCTGGCTTCACCCGTCTTATGATATGAGTTGGTTGTGATAGGAATGACACATCTCATATTAGGGTGGACAGCTTTAACGAAGTTTGTATCAACTACGTCACTGAACCACGCAGTTGTTGTACCATGACGGCCGCAACACCGGGAACTGCCGATGTGTATGTCGTGGCAAATGTAAAACCTTGAGAACTTTGCCTTCCAGACCTGGAATCAAGCTTGTTTTTTTCATAGCTATAGAACTGAAGTCCCCACCCTAGGGAACCTATATTGGCAAAAGTGGGTCCTATTGATTTTTCTAAAAATAACTTATTATAGGCAATATAGGCAATAAAGCAGTGTTTGTTTCGGTGAAATCATGCAATTCCGTTAAAGATGTCTGGGCCCACCCGTGTTATGAAACGAGTTGGTTGTGATAGGAATGGCACATCTCATGTTAGGGTGGAGAGCTTACATGAAGTCAGTATCAATTATGTCATACAACCATGCCGTTAAGGTACCGTGATGGCCGTGACATCGGAAACTGCCGATGCAGAGGTCGTGGCAAATGTAAAACCTTGAGAAATTTGCCATCTGGACATGGAATCGAGCTAGATTTTTTTCATAGCTATAGAACTATAAGCCTCACCATAGGTAATCTGAATTGGCAAAAGTAGGACCCTAAAGATTTTTTTTAAAAATAACTTATCATAGGCCATGAAATCATGCAATTCCATCAAAGATGACTAGGTCCACTCGTGTTACTAAATGAGTTGGTTGTGACACGAATAGCACATCTCATGTTAGGGTGGAGAGCTAAGATGAAGTCTATCAATTACGTCACACAACCACGCCGTTAAGGTACCATGATGGCCGCGACACCAGGAACTACCGATTCAGAAGTCATGGTAAATGTAAAACATTGAGAAATTTGCCTTCTGAACATGGAATCGAGCTATGTTTTTTTTCATAGCTATAGAACTATAGGCCTCACCCTAGGGCACCTGAATTAGCAAAAGTGAGTCCTTGGAGATTTTTCTAAAAATAACTTATCGTAGGCAACAAAGCAGCGTTTGTTTTGTTGAAATAATGCAATTCCGTAAATGATGTCTGTGTCCTCCCGTGTTATGAAATGAGTTGGTTGTGATAGGAATGGCACATCTCATGTTAGGGTGGAGGGCTCTGATGATGTCAGTATCAATTACGTCACACAACCACGCAGTTAATGTACCGTGATGGCCGTGACACCGGGAACTGCCGATGCATATGTCGTGGCAAATGTAAAACCTTGAGAACTTTGCCTTCCGGACATGGAATCAAGCAAGTTTTTTTCATGGTTGTAGAACTATAGGCCTCACCCTAGGGAACCTAAATTAGCAAAAGTGGGTCAATGGAGATTTTTCTAAAAATAACTTATCATAGGCAACAAAGTTGTGTTTGTTTCGGTGAAATCATGCAATTTCGTCAAAGATGTCTAGGTCCTCCCGTGCTATGAGACAAGTTGGTTGTGACAGGAATGGAAGATCTCATGTTAGGGTGGAGAGCTTAGATGAATTCAGTATCAATTACATCACACAACCACGCTGTTAAGGTACCGTGATGGCCGTGACACCGAAAACTGTTGATTCAGATGTCGTGGCAAATGTAAAACCTTGAGAAATTTGTCTTCTGGACATGGAATCGAGCTAGGTTTTTTATGGCTATAGAACTATAGGCCTCACCCTAAGGAATCTGAGTTGGTAAAGTGGGACCCTAGAGATTTAAAAAAAACATATCATAGGCAACAAAGCAGTGTTTGTTTTGGTGAAATCATGCAATTCCATCAAAGATGTCTGGGTCCACCTGTGTTACGAAATGAGTTGGTTGTGATAGGAATGGAACATCTCATGTTAGGCTAGAGAGCTGAGATGAAGTCAACATCAATTATGTCACACAACCTCACCGTTAAGGTACCATGATGGCCGCGACACCAGGAACTACCGATACAGATGTCGTGGCAAATGTAAAACCTTGAGAACTTTGCCTTCTTGACATGGAATCGAGCTAGATTTTTTTCATGGCTATAGAACTATAGGCCTCACCCCTAGAAACCTAAATTGGTAAAAGTGGGTGCTTGGAGATTGTTCTAAAAATAACTTATCATAGGCAACAAAGCAGCGTCTGTTTCGGTGAAATCATGCAATTCCGTCAAAGATGTCTGGGTCCTACCGTATTACAAAACAAGTTGGTTGTGACAGGAATGACACATCTCATGTTAGGGTGGAGAGCTTAGATGAAGTTAGTATCAATTATGTCATACAACCACGCAGTTAATGTACTGTGATGGCCACGACACCGAGAACTGCCGATGGATATGTCGTGACAAATGTAGAACCTTGAGAACTTTGCCTTCTAGACGTGGATTCAAGCTAGTTTTTTTCATGGCTTCACAACTAAAGGCCTCACCTTAGGGAACCTGAATTAGCAAAAGTGGGTGAATGGAGATTTTTCTAAAAATAACTTATCATAGGCAACAAAGCTGTGTTTGTTTCGGTGAAATCATGCAATTTCGTCAAAGATGTCTAGGTCCTCCCGTGCTATGAGACAAGTTGGTTGTGACAGGAATGGAGGATCTCATGTTAGGGTGGAGAGCTTAGATGAATTCAGTATCAATTACATCACACAACCATGCCATTAAGGTACCGTGATGGCCGCGACACCGAAAACTGTTGATTCAGATGTCGTGGCAAATGTAAAACCTTGAGAAATTTGTCTTCTGGACATGGAATCGAGCTAGATTTTTTATGGCTATAGAACTATAGGCCTCACCCCAAGGAACCTGAGTTGGTAAAGTGGGTCCCTAGAGATTTTTCTAAAAATAACTTATCATAGGCAACAAAGCAGTGTTTGTTTCGGTGTAATCATGCAATTCCATCAAAGATGTCTGGGTCCACCTGTGTTACGAAATGAGTTGGTTGTGATAGGAATGGAACATCTCATGTTAGGCTAGAGAGCTGAGATGAAGTCAACATCAATTATGTCACAGAACCTCACCATTAAGGTACCATGATGGCCGCGACACCAGGAACTACCGATACAGATGTCGTGGCAAATGTAAAACCTTGAGAACTTTGCCTTCTTGACATGGAATCGAGCTAGATTTTTTTCATGGCTATAGAACTATAGGCCTCACCATAGAAACCTAAATTGGTAAAAGTGGGTGCTTGGAGATTGTTCTAAAAATAACTTATCATAGGCAACAAAGCAGCGTCTGTTTTGGTGAAATCATGCAATTCCGTCAAAGATGTCTGGGTCCTACCGTATTACAAAACAAGTTGGTTGTGATAGGAATGACACATCTTATGTTAGGGTGGAGAGCTTAGATGAAGTTAGTATCAATTATGTCATACAACCACGCAGTTAATGTACCGTGATGGCCACGACACCGAGAACTGCCGATGGATATGTCGTGACAAATGTAGAACCTTGAGAACTTTGCCTTCCAGACGTGGATTCAAGCTAGTTTTTTTCATGGCTTCACAACTAAAGGCCTCACCTTAG
Organism: Saccharum officinarum; assembly: GCA_020631735.1. NCBI lineage: Eukaryota > Viridiplantae > Streptophyta > Magnoliopsida > Poales > Poaceae > Saccharum > Saccharum officinarum. The sequence goes on along the minus strand of CM036189.1, from coordinate 3,438,106 downwards.
GGAACCTAAATTAGAAAAAGTAGGTCCCTAGAGACTTTTCTAAAAATAACTTACCATAGGCAACAAAGCAGTATTTGTTTCGGTGAAATCATGCAATTCCATCAAAGATGTCTGGGTCCACCCGTGTTTCAAATGAGTTGGTTGTGACAGAATGGAACATCTCATGTTAGGATAGAGAGTTGAGATGAAGTCAATATGAATTATGTCACACAACCTCGCCATTAAGGTATCATGATTTCTGTGACACCAGGAACTATCGATATAGATGTCATGGCAAATGTAAAACCTTGATTACTTTGCCTTCTGGACATGGAATCGAGCTATATTTTTTTCATGGCTGCAGAACTATAGGCCTCACCCCTAGAAACTAGAATTGGTAAAAGTGGGTGTCTAGAGATTATTCTAAAAATAACTTATCATAGGCAACAAAGCAGCGTCTGTTTTGCTGAAATGATGCAATTCCATCAAAGATGTTTGCGTCCAACCGTATTACAAAACAAGTTGGTTGTGACAAGAATGACACATCTCATGTTAGGGTGGAGGGCTCTGATGAAGTCAGTGTTGGGTAATTTAATGCACACAGGAAAAGATCCGCAAGCACACGGATACAGATGTAGCTTTCACCCGGGAGTGTTCGAAGGTATCGATTTCCACGGGGAACATGAAGTGTGCTAGAAGAATTAGGAATGTCCAAGGAAAGGGTAATTATAGGGTAGAGAGGGTTTTTAGGGTTTTCTAAGTGGTTCTATCTTGTCGAAGGCTTACTCTATTTTACCTACTTCAGAGCAACAGTACCTTTCTGACTCTCAAAAAAGATTGGGAAGGAAGTAGTCGGGGGAAGGCTGCTAAAAAGCTCTACGAAACACCAACCCTAACGTGGTGGATTACAAAGACCGGACAGAGCTGTCACCTCTGTGGGTTACCACAACTAACCGGAGGATTGGACGCAAACTCTGGTAAACCCTAGTCTAGACGCCATGTCTACACTAGCGCTTACTACTCTAATTACCTAGGATAACTAGAGCACTCAATACGAGCGGAGATCCAGTAAATACAATAAAGCAAGAACTAAAACTAAATAAAATACTTAGAAATAAATGTTGAAGAACCTAGAGATTGCTCAAGATGAACCAGATGCTACAGAAGTACAATGTCGAGGAAGATCCGACAGATTCGGCTCCTCCTTAGCTCTCTCCTCTCCTCTCTCCCTCTTCTCTAGTTTACAACTAGATGAACTAGAACTAGAACTAGAAGTTGAACTAGAAGAACTAGAACTAGACGATCATCTAGAGGGATCTCTACTTCTACTTGGATGGAGGGGTGAAACCCTAGCTTTTGCTCTGGATGTAGCTAATGAAGATGGAGATGGCCTGAGGGAGGGGGTCTGCCCCTACTTATATAGCCCGGTAGGGTTAACCGCAGCCCTCGGATCAAACCGACTTGAAACAATGGTTGAGATGCGTCGTAGAGGTCAGTTAGAGGCCGTCATGCGAAGCTGGTCTCACTTGAAGGTGGGCCTAGGCCAGCTACCCTGACATGTGGGGCCGGCCGGCCCCACTTATTAGCCTCCGGGCTCCCGCTTTATTCCCGTGCCTTCTCGTGTGCTCTAGAACCTTCCCGTCAATTTTCGTAGAATTCCGACTTGATTTGGTTCGGTTTCTTGACTCCTATTCCTTCTTGGCTTATTCTGTTTTTATCCCTGAAAATTCACAATTCACCAAAGCTGTGGAAATTGTTATGTTAGTCCCTAAAACTCTTGCTTGGTGATGGTTCTGGAGTCTTCTAGAATCTTCCGAGTCGTATCCATCGGGGACTTTCTCTCTAGAACTCCAAATATAGCAACTGATATGTCCGTTTTGATCGTCTCGACGAGCTTTTCACAATGGTGTGCTCTGTTTCATCACTTGAGGTACTTTTATGTGGTAAAATATTAAATATCCTGCAAAACAAGTGAGAATAACACAACTCGTGGAACTCGTTAGAATAAAAGGAAAAAGTCTACTTGACCCCTGAACTATCAGCTAGTGTCTAACCTACACCCCTAACTATAAAACCATCTGTTTTACACCCTAAACTTTTCAAAACTGTTCAAATTACACCCTGGAGTGGTTTTGGACGGTTTTGCTACAGTAACCATGTTTTGCTACAGTAACAACGGTTTTGACTTTTCCTTTTCTATTTATTTCCGCTGAATCTTCGAAAAATCATAGTAAATCATAGAAAATCATAAAATAGAAAATCTAATTTTGTTGGACTCCACATGAGTAGATCTACACAATGAATATATAATATAGTATGCTTTAGTACAAATTTTTTCTGTAGCTTTAAATTAGTTAGAAAATCAAATTTTGTCTGTAATTAATTAGAATAATTCATAGCTACAGCTTTTGTGGTCAAATTGTGGTTAAATTTTTATAGTGAACTAATTATTATATGCTTGAACAGTAGTAAAAATTTCATACTGATTGGATCATGTATAATTTAGTTATAGATTTATTTATATTTAACAAGCATAAACCTAAACGTAAACCTAAATAAATCTATAACTAAGGTATATATGATCCAATGAGTATGAAATTTTTACTATAGTTCAAGCATATAATAATAACCCCATTATAAAAAATTTCACCACAATTGTACCTAGAAGTTGTAGCTATGAATTATTCCAATTAATTATAGACAAAATTCGATTTTCTAACTAATTTAAAGCTATAGAAAAAATTTATACTAAAACATACTATATTATATGTTCATTGTGTAGATCTACTCATGTGGAGTCCAATAAAATTAGATTTTCTATTTTATGATTTTTCTGTGATTTACTATGATTTTTTCAAAGATTCAGCAGAAATAAATAGAAAAAGTCAAAACCGCAGTTACTGTAGAAAAACCATGGTTACTCCTACAACTATGCTTTGTGGTTCATTTCATTCTTTTTCATGGAATAGTTGATGGTTAAAAATGAGCATTAGTGATCGTCAATAGTCAGTATCAATTACGTCATACAACCACGCAGTTAATGTGTACCGTGATGGCCGTGACACCGAGAACTGCCAATGCATATGTCATGGCAAATGTAGAACATTGAGAACTTTGCCTTCCACACATGGGTCCCTGAAGACTTTTTCAAAAATAATTATCATCGTCAATAAAGCAGTGTTTGTTTTGTAAAATCTTGCAATTCGTCAAAGATATCTGGGTCACCCGTGTTATGAAATTAGTTGGTTGTGATAGGAATGAAACATCTCATGTTAGGGTGGAAGCTTAAATCAAGTCAGTATCAATTATGTTGCAACAACCACACCGTTAAGGTACTATGATCCGTGACACCGGGAACTGCGATTCAGATGTCGTGGCAAATGTAAAACCTGAGAAATTTGACTTCTAGACATAGAATCAAGCTAGGTCTTTTTCCATGGCTCCAAAACTATTGGCCTCACCCTAAGAACTTG